>JAJPUD010010192.1:26412-65142 GCA_023553655.1 Myrmecobius fasciatus | reverse complement strand
AAAAAAAAAAAAAAAAAAGTAAGCTGCAGCTGCCAATCAGTGAGATTAATGGTTTGGAACACAATAGTCTTTTCACCCACACTCTAGGATCAATCAATTAGTCATGCTTGTTGACTGATGGACTGATCCTACTGTTAGTAATATCATCTCTAAATGGAAAAGAAAGTGCTGTGTCTGTGTGTGGAGTGTGTGTATGATTTCATGAATGGAGGAGATGCATTGTAGTGGAACTAATATTTAAGCAAAAAAATATATATATTTCCCAGTCATTTTTAAAGAAAAATTGTAGAACCATTTTCCATATAGAATATGAAAAACTTGTTTCCAGGGGGCTCCATGGCAATGTGTTGGACTGATATCCAAAGGTTTGAGTTTCAGGCCTTGGCTAGTCATGTCTTCAATAAAAAATCTGTTTGTAAAGTGGTCATAAACAAACCTTGACAAATGAAATCACTCAGAAAACATAAAGTCCTTGATACTGTCAAATGGCTCAACCTCAGAAAATGATAAAATTTTAATCATTGGAAATGACATTAAAGAAGAGGTATTGCCATCTGTTCCTTTGGTGAATTCTAAGGACCATGGGACTTTCCCATCTGAATTGTAGCTGAAACTTTCTATTTATGTTGTCTCCCCCATTATGAGTTTCTGAGAAAAGACAGTCTTTTCTGTTTTTATCACCAACAGTTAATACAGTATTTTCCATGTAATAAGTGCCTGATAGATGCTTCTTTTTGTTGTTCATTTAATAGCAGAAAAAAGCAAAGTCACTAAAACATTTCCTGAAATTTCCTCAATTTCCTGAAAAGCTTGTTAAGTGAGACTTGTCACTTTAAATTGGCCAAAGTAGAAGAGCTCTGAAGGCAAATAGATGCCAAGAGACAGAAGCTCATATTTCTCCTAGCCCTGATCTGGGTCTTGCTGATGACCCTGGAATAAGTCTTTAAAGCTTTCCATTTATGTTTTTTTTTTTATATGGCAGATGGGTAGCTAATCATGAGTAACAACTCCTAATAGATCACATCATCATGCCAGAAAAGAAATATTTTCAAGATAAAAACAAAAGATTTAGGAGAATCTCCTGGCAAGTACCTTCTGATTGCCCTTGATGGAGACCATACTTGTCACTAATTACCAGTTGCATCTTTTCCTTACTATCTGGCTTTCAGCCTGAGATCTGCTGTGATGGCTGTGCCTTTGGGGCAAGGGTTGGAAAATCATGCAAAGCAAATTCCTATAAGGCCAAACTGCTAGGCAGTGCTAGGGGCCATGTGCCAACCTTCCCACTGGAAAAATCCCCAAGGTGAAGGTTACTCCATAGGCCACCAGACAAACGCTTGACTGCCCTTTAAAATAATCCAGCCCTCGTTCTGGAATGTTAGAACAGGGAGAGTAGTCTGAAGTCTTGCCCATCTTTTCTTGGTGGATGTGTATCTGAGGAAAAACTACCTTATCCCCTCCTGAGCTAGCTAGTGTTGATCCTACTGATACCTATCAGAAGCACCCAGCTTCAGCAGGCCATTTTAGGACTCTCTTTATAAATGAGCCATAATGGTTCCACTAAGTCATTTCAGCTAGGGACTGACTTACAAAGTGTTCAATTTCTACAAGCACTACCTAAAGAATAATTGTGTATGATATAACAGAACAAACATCAGGCTTAGAAAACCTGTTAGAGTATTGATTCTACCATTTACCAACTATGTCATCTCAAGCCCATCTCTGAACCTTAGAAATAATAGCATGTAGACTCTCTACCTCACATGTGAGAGAGAAAAAAAAACACTTGCAATGTACTATGCGACTATATTATTACATGAGAACGGTCACATCCAGTTGTCATAATTACTGGATTTCAGTCTGATTCAGAAAGTTAATTTTTTGGGGGGTCAATCCAAACTCATTTCCTTCTTTAGATCCATGATAACTGATGTTATTTGTTCCTAAGTGTCTGCAGAGTGGTAGAGATCCTCAACTTCATATTGCAAAGCAAAAAGCACATTGCAAAAAAATTGAGATCCTCACATTAAAGCCACAGGTTTCCAATGAGAACCCTGTTCTTCTACCTCTAGTTGTCACCATGTGTGGAATCTCCCACTAAGTAGCCCAGGGTGGGTCAAAAGCTAACAGCTGTGTTTATCTTTTGGCAACAAAATATGTCGGCTTATTGAACAGACGGTGCTGAAAACTAGATCAAGTTAGCATTCACATTCCTATCAGCACAGAGCCCTTCTCTGTTTCTGGTCCCCTCTTAGCCAGCCCTGTTCATTTTTCAACTTTGGATGAGTGGGCATATCACCAAGCTTTTATGTCTAGTTCAAGATCTCTAAGTACTTTCTAAACATGGTCTCTGTTCTAAAGCTGAACAAAGTAAGAGATTGCATGTCTTGATGAAGATCACAGCATAGACATTTGGCAGAGCTGAGAATAGCCTCCAAATGTCTGATTCCATAGTTTTGTAGCCTGTCCCATCTCCAAAGTTTCCAGCATTGTCATATAGCCTTTCTTTAGAATGGCAGCAATATCTACAGCACTCTCTACGCTGGGAATATAAACCCCACAATCTCTAGAAGCTCAAATGGAAAACAATTCACCATCAGGAACAGCCTTTATTTAAAAAAAAAAAAAAGATACTATTCTTAAATAAAAAGCACGTTATATTGTAGCAATCACATTGGCATTATTCATAAAGTTGAAAGAATGGAATAAATATTTATTGGACACTAATAATAACTACAAATATTTACAGAGCGTTTCAAGGTTTACAAAGCACTTTATATAGATTGCCTCAGTTGAATTATAGGATGAAAAAATGTTTTTAAAAAAAAGTTATTTTGGCTTTGTTCATTTAGAAGAGGGGGAGAGGATTGGAATTGCTCCTAAGACCCTTCTTTAAAACTTCATCTTAGAAAATTTGCCTGAGATCTTGTTGTTAAGGCATTTTTCAGTTCTGTCAGACTCTTCATGACTTTATTTGGAGTTTTCTTATCAGAGATACTAGAGTGGTTTTCCATTTCCTTCTCCAACTTATTTTACAGATGAGGAAACTGAGGCAGACAGGATTAAGTGACCTGACCAGGGTCACACAGCTGCTAAGAATCTGAAATCAGATTTGTACTCAGGAAGGTGATTTCCTGCTCTATCCACTGTGCCACCTGGCTGCCTTCAATGTCTGAGGGCATTTTAATTAACTTACGGTTATCTGACCAGTAGGTATTAGAAACTGTACTTGAACTCAGGTCTTTCTGATTTTTTAAGTCAAGCCTTCTAGCCTCCTTTATCTCCTTGCTCTCTGCACACTTTGCATTTAATAAGTGGGTTTTTTTTGTTTTTGTTTTTAATTCAGAGACATGAAAGAGATTTACAAATACTTAATGGTTTAAGCTTGGTTGCCTTTAGTTCCATCCCAACTTTTCTCCTCCCTACAAGGCTCTTGGACTCAATGAGCAAGGATTTTTTTAAGGGTTACAGAAAGAGTTGAGGAGTGAATCATGCTCCAGACTAGTGTCAGAGGGAACTGAACCAAATAGCAATGCAAGCCTTTCCCAGAAATGCATGTCAGAGCCTGAAAAGTCTCTCTTCATGTAAGAGGTTTTAGATACCCTGATAATCGGCAGCTTAAAAGTTGCTGAGGTTAAACCAGTGGGAAGCTGGAGGATTAGCCACCAAACAGGAAACTTATCATCAGACACCAAACAATGAGAGCTTATTTCAATAATAATAATAATAATAATAATGAGAAACAGCTTCAGACACCATAGATCTTGTCACCAGTCACATGGGTGCTGCTGATTGTGATTCTTATTTCTGTAGCTGTCAGTAGCCCTGGCATTTCCTGATATTAGAAGAGAATAAAATTCTATATATGAAATTAATGATAGTTCTACTTCTTCTGTCCCCATTTCTCATCTCCTGTCTTCTTCAGTGGGATACATAACCTTTGTCTTAAGAAATCCTGCAGCTCAATTCCTTTCTCTCCAATCTCTTCCTCCCTTTTCGTGGCATTATTAATCTGATAGCCTCCTACTCAAATGTTGATTGACACGTATTATGTTTTTAATGCTGCTCATAAACCCTAATTCAGCTTAGTACATGATCCTCATCCATAAAAGGAGGGTAAATTAGATCATATATGTGGTTCTTTCTGTCTTTAATGATCTATGACTTTTCTTTCTTTCTTATCTATTTGCATATGCTAGAAACAAAGATATCTTACTAGGAAAAATTAAATGGAGATGAAAAAAGCTAAATCATTTGAAGGATGGTGCTCCTCTGAACTCTTCCAAGGTTATAGTAATAGAACTAGAAACCTAATAAGAGATCTTGTATATACCCTTGGAGATCTCATTTAGTAAAATCTCCATATAAGTGTTACAACTACCTAGTGAAAAAATCATGGCCAGTGTACAGAAGATTTGGAGCAAGTTATTTAAACTTTGTGAGTTTTATTTTACTCTTCAAAGGTCCCTCAGGACCAAACTCTCATTTTATAGATGAGTAACTGAAGCCAGAAAGTTTAGATAATGTTGTCAAGGTTACTCAGATAGCAAACAGAAGAGTTGGGATTCGAACTTATGTCCTCTTACTCCATCTAATGTTCTATGGACTTCTACTGTGTCACAGGGGTAAGGGAACCTCACTTCATATCCCTTGAGATTTGCCCCATATATGTGAAATAAGGGCCTTCTAGATTTGGTGCACCAAAGGTTTCAGGCTACTCGTGTAGTCCATTTACCCAGCCTGGTCAGGGATCTTGACCATCAGAATGGACATTCCCTGAGCACACACTAAACCAGTTAATTCTACAAAGAACTGTCTAGTCTCCTGCCACGGAGATTGCTGGCATTCAAAAGAAAGAACAAAAAGGGGCCTCTCTGATATAGAATTCCTCCAAAAATGTGCCCACATAGATCCAAATCCTGTATTTCCACAGCACCAAATCTTACAAAACACTCTTAGCGTGCAGTTCCTATTGAACTGATTGAGAAGTACCATAAACTTAGGAAGGCAAGAAGGCAGAAATCACTGCTTCCTCCCCCCTACCCCTTTCTTCCTGGTATTAACCTGTTTTCACCAATGGAAAAATTGGTGAAATACTTTTATATTTTTACATTCCTCATTTTTTGTTTCAAGAAACTGTTTTATAGATACAGATGAAGTTTAGGTGTGAAGCTTTGAATACTGACTAGTAACTGAGTCTTGTGATTAATGTATGTTCAGAGTAAATAAAGTATGTTTATTCCCTTTGTAAAAATCTGAAATATTTCCACTTCTAATATGCTGTGTTTAAGTTGTTGTGAAGAGGGAGGATGAGGATAAATTTGAATCATTATATATGTGCTCAGATCCTGAATACAAAGCTATACATTTTCCTTTATATTTGAATACATACAGCCTTGTAAATAGATAGTATCCCCTTGGGGGAGGGATATTTTAGGGTTTATTCTGAACATCGTTTAGGGAATTTGCCGTAGCTGAAGACTCTTTGTTTGGGTAGGAGTAGAGAGTGAAAAGAAACTGTGTGGTTTTTCCTTCCTTTTAAGCTATTTAAAGAAAACTCCATAAAATGACCAAGAAAATGCCAGTGTTCCTGGAGGGATTTTGTGGCTTTCAATACTAGCATGTAAGCAAGTAGAATTATGCCTTTTTTTTTAACTCACTATCAGAATATCTATTTTTAAAGAATTAGAACAGTGTGACTGATGGTGGTATCTTGAATAAAAATATAGAAGCATAAACCATTCATTTTTTACATTCCCCATTACTCCAGAGGCAGTTTCTGCTTGGGGATACAGTTGTGGGACAAGATTTAAGAGGTTCTTGGTTTTGTTTTTTTTGGGGTTTTTTTTTCCTTTAGTGCTGCCTTTAATTTGCTTTGGGACCCTAGACACAGGAGGGAGTGAGGGAGAGAGAGAGGGGCAAAGAGGAGGGGGAAGGAAAGGAAAAAGAGTGGAGAGAGGGAAGGGGGGGGAAGAGGGAGTAGTAGGAGGAAGGGGAGGAGGAGGAAAAAGGAGGGGGAGACAGGGAAGGACAGAGAGGGACAAAGAAAGAGAAGTAGAAAAAGAAAACGAGAGAGAGAACTAGAGAGAGAAAATATATCCCTATAAATATAGGAATTAGGTATTGTGGTTATAAGATTGAATTGATTGAATCACCTCCATCATGAGCAGTAGGAATAATAATTCCTGAAGAATGTGTATCTTTGGTCATGACATCTTGGAGAAAGTATGTCATGCAAAGTTGAACCTCTAGCTTTGGCTGGGCTCACTATAGATTCATCATCCTGCTGTTTGTACATTCTTCTTCTCTTAATGTTAACACTTCCTACTATTGTTAGAAAGTTTATTAATAACTATTATAACAATGAGTTTTCCACAAAGTCCTGCTCTGAAACCATAGATATGACCCTGGGGTCCAAAAGCTATTTGCACAGAGCATAAGCTCTAACAATTTCTAACACACTAGAAAAAACCATTAAGGGCTTACTTTTCCATCTTAAACTATATTTTCATTAATATGTATTTATGATTGATACATATACATATCAAATCCTTTGTGAAAATATGATAAAGAAACAGGAAGCATTTCACCAACTATGTTCTATAGCAGAACACATCTTTACAATTGGAAACTGATGAATCTTGTATTCTAGGGATTACAAGATTCTGCTTTGTTTATTTTTCTTAATAGAAATCTGAATCATGAGAACACACCACAGTTTTCACCAAGAAACAGTCTCTTATCAAGGTGCTTTAATAAATGTAACCTCAGATGGCTTTGTTCAGTGTTAAGCAAGAGAGCTTGCCAAAGGTGCTCCTGACTCATGGAGGATGTTTTATGCTGATACAAATTGAAAAGGGATTCCCTGCAGAGGGTGAAATCCTCTAGGTAGTCCTACTTCCTCAGTTGCTTTAAGCACCTTGGAACATTAAGCACCCAGAATGATGTTTGTGATTATTCAAGAGATCACTCTAACAATCCATATTTAAAAAAACAAAACAAAAACAAAAACCACCAACAATCTAAAGATATGAAAAATACCTATTATCCTAACCAACTCAGTGGTTCACAGTTTTCTCATTTGTAAAAATGGGTACAGCAATGTATTGTTATCTGTAGGTTATTTCCCCTCAATTTACATTCACATTTCCCTGGGAATAAGGATAGCTGCCTTAGGTTTATAGGCCTAAAATTAGAGTTCATAAGCTGCAACTGACATACTTACTTTTTAATAGTAAAAAGACACAATTCACTCAAATTAAAAACATTTACTAAAGTAGCATCAGTCAACAAGCATTTATTATGCACCTAGCAAACTCCAGGATCATGCTAAATGCTGAGGATACAAAAAAAAACCCAAAACCAACAACAGATAATACCTCGGAGCCTAATGAGAACAACTAAAGAACATTTCCTCCATAAACCTCCCTACTCCATAAGTATGCACAGGATCAGGAGGAAGAGTACAGACACCACAGGTAGCAAACAGCAGCAGAAAGGCATAGACTTGGAGAATATATATGAACAACTTCTGACACTGACATCCCCAATGTCTTGCCTTCTGTTGGTGTCCTGCCACTGTTCAATTCCCAATAATCAGGACTGGATTTCTTTTCTACTTATATAATTCATGCCTCAGAACTGCCTCTTGCTTTGACACCTTCTACAGTATCTCCTATTGAGTGAAAAATTCTACTTTAAGATTCAATCTGTGGCTTATAGGGTCAGACCTCAGAACTGTCTCTTACTTTAACTACTTTCTAGAGACAATGTCTTCTAAAGACATGGCTGACCTTTTGACAATTAATGATTAGCTTCTCTCTAATTCCATCATTTTTTATCAGAGACCTTAAAACCTCACCAAGAGGTAAGAGTATAAACCTGCCATGCATTTCTTCTAAGTCTAACAACTTATTCTGTTATCTGTTCCTTACCTTTTGTGATTCCATCAATTTGACCAAAGTGGGAAATCAGTCGATCAGTGTCTTGATCAAAACCCTTCTTCAGCCTTGGCTCCAACCCCTACACTGCAATACCTGTACTATTTTGTAAGTTTTTTTAATGAGGATTAAATGATATAAAATATGTAATATATTTTGTAAACCATGTAAACAATAAGCATTCCTGTTAATCCTCCAAGGAAGGATCCTCCAACTTCTATTTTAAAAGAAAACCATGTTGAGACCATGGTAGATTCAAAGGCATGTCAATCAGTCAACAATCATTTATTAAGCACTTATTATATGCCTAACATTGTGCTGGGTATTAAAATGCAAAAGTAAAAATGAAACTCTCTAACTTCAAGAAGTTTGTTTTGATGGAGAGAAGAGAAAAATATACACAGAGAGAAAAAAATATATACATATATACAAAGTAAATATAAAATATTTCCAAAGGATAGACATTACCAATTGGAGGAATCATGAGCTTCATTTCAGAAATGGTATTTGAGCAGAGTTTTGAGTGAAAAAAGAGATGAGGGAAGAGTATATTCCAAGTATGGAGGAGAGTCTGTACAAGTCATAAAATTATAATGATGGGAGATGAAACATCAGGTATAAAGAATAGCAGTTAAGCCTGTTCTACTAGAATATAGAGTTCATGAAAGTGACTAATATGAAAAGTATGGAAAAGTAAACGAGTCAGATTTGAAGGACTTTAAAAGCCAAATAGAAGAATTTTCATTTTACTCCTGAGACAAGGAGACACAGGAACTTTGGCAAGAGATTGACATGGTCAGACCTATGTCTTAAGATTATTTTGACATATGTGTGGAAAGGGGAGAGACAAGAAACCCAATAAGGAAGTTGTTAAGAGTCCAGGCAAGAGATGACTAGAGCCTGCCATATGAGTGGAAAGAAGGAACAGGATGCAAGATGTATTGTGCAGGTAGAATCAAGTGCATTTGGCACCTGATTAGAAATGAGGGATTCACTAGAGAGGTTGTGTCACTTCGTCAATCAACAAGCATTTATTAAGTATCTACTGTGTGCCCACCACTGGAAATATAGATAGATAACTTCAAGGTTGCAAACCTTGTGACTGGAAAGAGGATAACATCTTAAAGAAAAATTGACAAATAAGGAAGAAGAGCAGGTTGAAGTGGGTTGGATCTTTTGGATATGTTGAATTTGAAATGAATACTAGCCTTCCAGTTAGAGATGCCTGATTGGCAGTTGGTAATATGGATTTAGATAAGAGAGAGATGTAGAGACAGAGAGAAGAGACAGAGACAGACAGAGATGCATATACATATATGTGTGTGTGTGTGTGTGTACACACACACACACACACAGAGAGAGAGAGAGAGAGAGAGAGAGAGAGAGAGAGAGAGAGAGAGAAGGAGGGAAGAAGGGAGGGAGAGACAGAAACAGAGACAGAGAGGAGACAGACAGGCACAGAAACAGAGACATAGAGACAGAGAGAGGACACACATACACATATATAGAGACAGAAATGGAAGGGAGGGAGGAAGGGAAAGACAAACAGACACATGGAGGGAGAGACAGAAACAGAGAAAGAGAGAGACAGACAGACAGACACCAAGAATGCACATATAGATCTGGGAGTTATCTGAGTAGAGATGATAATTGAATTGTTGGAAATTGACCAATACATCATGAGAAGGTATATAGATAAAGAAGAACAGATCTAGAACAGATCCCTGAGATATAACCTTGCAGAGGGAGTGGGACATGACTGATAATCTGGTAAAGAGGTTTAAGAGAGAATAGAGAAGAATCAGAAGAGATTAGTGTCATGAAAACTCAAGGAAAAGAGAGAATATGGGAGGAGACGATATAAGATAAAGCTTGAAAAAAGTGGGATTTCCTTCTAAATTATGGAGGGCCTTAAGTGCCAGATCAAAAAATTTAAACTTAATTCACTTGGCCACAAATAAGGAGGCATTGAAGGGTTTTTAACAAAGGAAAGGTAGAATCATATCCATGCATTAGGAAGATCTATATGGTAGCAGGCTGAAATATGAGTTGGAGAGGTAAGACAGTAGAAACAAGAAAAACCTTTAGACTATTTCTACTACCCATCCTCTAGTGTGGGGTTTCTTAAATTCTTTCCTCTCATGACCTCTTTTCTCCTAAGAAATTTTTACGTGACCCTGGATATATAGGTATGTGAAATAGGTCTACAAATTAGACATCCTGATAATAAATCATAATTTTACAACCCCCACATTCAGTTATGCGACCTCATATGGGGTTGTGAACCAGTTTAAGAAGCTTTGCTCTAGTATAAATACTACTGAGCCACCAACTTTCCAAAAGGAAAAAACAAAACACATGTTAGTCAGGCCATGCATTAGCAAAAGTTGTGTTTGTTATTTCAAGACTTTCCCTTTTTGTTATACTTTGATGTAAGCTTCCACACTAAAGAAATTTAGGAGGCTGATGGAGAGTTTTCTAGGCATGACTTAGAATTTTAATCACTTAGCATAGACTGATATTCTCGTTAAAGGCCCCATTTAATTCTTACATAAGGTGCCTTGATAATGACTTTCAAACAAGCCATGTTTAGGCTTTATAAAGTCTGTTATATTTGATCAGCTCATATTGCCTTTGAATTCAGCTTCATGAAAAGAACAAATAATTACAAATTTTGCATGGAAAATGAGGATCCACTTCCTTCTTTCTATAAAAGAAATTCAATCTTTTAAAAAATGTTTTTTCTACATATTTACACTACGAAGTATATGCCAAAACTTTCCCCCATGCCATTGAAATGGGGGAAGCCTACTTTTCTTATGATTATTTACCAAAGGCCTAAGGAAACAGATTGCCATTTCCTTCCTTGTCTTTCAGGCAACAGATTTCTTTTTTCTTCTTGAGTTTGTTTAGCTTTTCACCATTGCATTCAGAGAGAGCAGCATTCCTCCTCTAAGTTGAAATCACTGATCCAATCAGAAACATTATAGATGAGCAGAAATTCCTGATGATCAACAATCTTCTCCACCAGGATGCGTGTTCACATCCTGTGCTGAGTAACTCAGCAGCTTTGGAAAGATAGGAGCAAATTCTCTGTCCTCGGTGAATGAGGATATCCTTCTATTTGTTCACCAGTCCAGGAAGAGAGCTGTTGTTTGTGCTTGTCCCTTAACATCCGGACCCAGTGAATCAGACAGCCCACTGGCGTGAATGTTGCACTGGCTGGACTTCCTCAGCTGAAGACCAACAAAATAACAGTTTGGGGAGCAGTTCTGCCTGGAAGACAGGCAAACGAGTTGGATTCTTTGTCATTCCACAGCTATGTATGTCATGGGTGCCATTTATAATAATTGTGCAACTTGGGATAAATTATTTTACTATCCTCTAACCCTATCTATAAATTAATTGACTGATTGGAGATCAATTTTTTTAACATGATACAATTTTCATTTTCTTTGAAATCATTTGAATCAGCTTTCAATCCAATTTATTAGGATAACTGGAAACACAGATTAATTTTTTTTTAACCTGATGTCCTTCAAGTCAAATTAACAAATACTTATTGAAAACTCATTGTAAGTAAAGAATTAAAATCCTGCTTTTCAAGGATTTTAATTTTACCCAGTTTTCATCCTTCTTATGTGTTGCCTCTCTCAGTGATCCTGGGTCTTTACATATTTCTCCTTCCATTATTTAATATTTCCCTGCAGTTGTATACGAAACAATTTTTAACAAATTCTAAATTCTCTCCCTTCTTCCCTCCTCACCACCCTCACTGAGAAGGCCCATGTGAAGTCATGTTATTCTCCTTCTTCCCCCAGGAATCTTCAGTGATTCTCTCCCTCCCACCCTGTGTGTGTTTGTGTGTGTGTGTGTGTGTGTGTGTGTGTGTGTGTATGAGATCTCCTATCTTGTACTAGATTGTAAACTCCTTCATGATAGGATCTGTGTCATTTATGTCTGTAACACATGCTAATCCTCATCCATTGTAAATGTTCAATATTGTACCTTCTTAAAACTGTGACTGAATGTGAGGGTCATGAAATTATAATTTATTAGTAGTAAACATTTTGTTTTATGCCTATTTTATATACCTATATACATGAGGTCATGTAAAACATTTTTGGGAGAAAAGGGGTTACAAGTGGAAAGAGTTTAAGAAGCTACTATTCAATAAACTACTTGTTGAATATTGATTTGAAACTTTTGATTCCTTAGTACTTTAAATAGCTTTCCCTCTAAGGTTAGAAAAAAGAGTCAATCAAACATTTAAGTGCTTTTTATTATATGCTAGGCATATACTACTACCTAGGGATACAAAGGGGAATATAGAAATAAAAAGAGTGTAAACCTAAATTAGGACATATTATTAATAAAAGGATTAATGAAAAGGAAATGAAAATTATAAGTGAAAATGATGTTTTGTCATCATTTGTAGATTCACTTTTTCTATGCTTTTCTTGTCCCATATTGGCATGAATTCACAAGAGTGAATTGTACATGAATTCAAGGGCTTGTTTTTTACACAATGAGGCAGAGCCCAGCAGGGAAAATAGATTATATATGAGAAGCAACATGAAATAGACAGGTCTTAATCTTGCTTCATTGTCAAGGAAACAGCCTCAGCTAAGACTGATGGGACATAGAACAGACCACTTTATCCTTAGTTGAAATGATTCCCAATGACCTAAGGTGATTTTCCTTAAGAGTAAATAATAATACAAGTGAATGCTTGAATCCTTGTGCCTCTTTTTGCTTTGTTGTCGAGGTTCTTTAACTTAGAGATGCAGGATTCAGACCAGTCAGTGTGATTTGGTAAAATGTGCTATTTCTCTATATCATAGAATTAGATCTCAAATTTTTACTTAGTAAGAGAGAAGAAACCTTTGTAGTTTCAGTTATTTGAATATATAGAGAATTATTTTTAAATTGTTTTATTTTCCCCCAATTACTTGTAAAAACAAATTTAACATTTTTTTTTAATTTTGACTTGCAAATTCTCTTCTTCCCCAACCCCCCTTGAGAAGGCAAGAACCCATATCAGTTTGATATGGGTTATATATATGCAGTCATGCAAAATATCTTTCCAGAATTTTAAGAAACAGTATGGGAATGCTGAAAAGAATACTGGATTTGAAATAAGGAAAAATCTGAGGGCTAAAAACTCCTGACTGTGACATTTATTGGCAAATTAAAAGAACAAAGGATAGTCTACCTCTCAGATCTGTGAAGAAGGAAGGAATTTATGGCCAAAGAAGAACTATATTACATTATGGAATGCAAAATGGATAATTTTAATTGTATTAAGTTAAAAAGTTTTTATAGAAACAAAACCAATGCAGACAAGATTAGAAGAGAAGCAATAAACTGGGGAAAATATTTTACAACCAAGGATTCTGATAAAGGCCTTATTTCTAAAATATATAGAGAATTGACTCAAATTTATAAGAATTCAAGTCATTCTCCAATTGATAAGAAGTCAAAAGATATGAACAGATAATTTTCAGTCTATTTTTTTTTCTCAGAAAAATAACAAATTTAGAGCTAAAAGTAAGAGTAAACCTTCATGTTTCACATTTTGCAGAGGGAAACTGAGGATGAGAGAGGTTAATAGATTCTTCTCTATTAAGTTCAGTACCTGCTTCAGTCTTTTCCATCCTAATATCTTCCATCTTTAATAAGATTTAGTCACCTAGATCTTTAATTCTTCATTTTCCATAATCTATTTCTGTTGTGTCTCAGTGATGTGATGCATAGTCCTACACTGGACCTCTTCCCACCCCACATGTCAGCACCTCCCCACAAACCCAAAATAAATGAATTTGCCCCAGGTGCTGGAATTCCTCTTTCCAGTTCTGGCATACTCATCTACAAGAATTTCTGGAGAAAAGAACCAGAAACTAGGAGAGTTTCATGAGACTTCCACTGCACCCACACTGTCTATCTTTGGCACTTGTACTCTTGGCACTTGTTACAGTAAAGTTGCAAAGTAATAACAGTTTAATTAGTGATAATTAACTGTTTTAGCCTTTGGCAATTGGTGCTGACCAATTCTTAAGTGTTCCCATAGTAGAGACCAGAATAAATGGTCTATCATCACCCTAAGATTATTCATCTCCCTAAGCCTAATATTGTTGTAATTTATGCTGGTTTTAAACAAATATTAAGTTCACATTTACTTCAAGAAATCATCATTCTTCATTATGGGATTGGTCATAGAGTGAAAAAAAGAAAAGAAGCAATGGAGTCAATATTACTTTAATCTCCTTTGGTTTGAATCTCTCAGTCTCTTTTGCTTCGCGTTTGTAAAATTGAATACCTAATAGTATTCTGAATATTATATTATATTCTTAAATGATGATGTAGAGAACATAATCATTAAATTTTCCTGAGTCACCAACTTTGATTGGTAACTATTACCTTAGAAAATTAAATTAGGATACAGAATGACCCAACCAAATTGGAAAATTAGATAGACATATACAGGATGAAATATAATGCATTACTGTTACTAATGCAACATGATTCACTTAGGCAAGAGGAAAAACTTGTACTGATACAAGATGGCTGGCTTTTTATAAGCATCCTCATCCCTTCCCTCCTCACCCCACTCAAGGCACATATGTCTTCAGAGTACTGTGGGTCAAAGGCAAGCAAACCCCTAAGTAACAACAGACTCTCATAGCATACACATCAGAGGAACCACAAGGTAATAATTTTCTACTCACTGGTCAAGTTTCCACAAGAGAACTATATTCAGATATATAGTTGAAGCTTGATAGAGAAAACCTAAACATAATCCAGAAGAGAAGGAAAAAAAAATGAATGGTTACAATTTTGAGACACAAATCCAATAAGCTAAGACTTAAAAAAAAAGATCATTTACTCAAAAGGAATAAATCTAAAGTGGGATTTAATAATTCTCCTGAAGTATATGGTGTTCACCATTCAATTATTCATCAATTGATTATTAAGGGGTGATTATATGCAAGATGTATTGTAGAAAGGCAGTTAGGTGGTCCAGTGAATAGAACACTGGGCTGGATCCAAGAAGACATCTTCCTGGGTTCAAATCTGGCTTCAGACACTTAGTAGCTGTGTGACTCTGGACAAGTCATATAACCCTGTTTACCTCAGTTTCCTTATCTGTATAATGAGCTGGGAGAAGGAAATAGCAAACCACTGTAGTATCTTTGCCAAGAAAACCCCAAATGGGAACATGAAAAATCAGAAACAACTAAAATAACTAAACAACAACATATGTAGAAAATACCATAACAAATAGCTATCTGATTTCAGTCTCATCTATCTGGGCATAAAAAGAATAAAATATGACTAAATCACAGTGGGAGATACTTAGGTGATGAATTAATTGCCTAACCATATGGCTCAAGAGACTCTGAAATTTATTACTGTTAGAAAAGGTAGAGGGTTAAGTGACTTTTAAGTAGACGAGTATTTGAATATTACAGTGAACAAAAGGATTTTTGTTCTGATTCTGTGATTATTGACTATTGGTGGAAACAACATCAGAAATGATCCATTCTGAAAGCAAAGACTGTAAGTGTAAAGAATACAATCTTTACACTTAGTTGAACACAAACACTGTGCTCTTGACTTTGTGCTCCTGTTCATCACATACACAGAATACACACCATTCCTGGCCTTGCTACTGATCAAAAGCATGGTAGGAATATCATTGGAACATGCAAAAGTTTCTCATATCTGACTTATTCCCCTGCCTTGGCAGGTTCCACAGTTTGCTTGTATCAAATGCATTTCCATGTCTAAAAGCCATTCTAAAATATACTTTTCTAGTCCCTCTTGCTGTTAGTTCACTCCCTCTTGAAAGGCTGGTTACTATCAAAGAAAGAGCATTGATTTGGGAGTCAAAAGACATTAGTATGATCCTAACTGGAGATACCTGGGGCAGGTAGGTGGGTGTGACACAGTAGTCAGGAAACTGTTAGTTCAAATCCAGACTCAGATATTAATTAGTTAAGTGATTCTCCTGGACCCAGTTTCCTCATCTGTAAAATAAGGATATTATTAATAACTCCTACCTCACAGGTTTGTTTTGAGAATAAAATGAGATAGTAATTGTGAAGCATTTAACACAGTCACCTATATAAGTACTATAGGAGAATTAACTATCGCCATCATCATTATATTTATATTATGAAGTATAAATTATACTTAATATAATATAAATTATACACAAAATATATATGTAATAAAAATATATAATATAAATAAATATGTAATACATTATCTATCATTAATAATTGATGTATTAATTATATTTAATTTTTTTTCTGCTGTTGCCTTAGCTCTAGAAGTTCCCTGAAATTTGATGATGAGGTTATTTGGTGCATGTCACCTCTGAGGAAAAATAAACTTGCTGGAATTATGAAGTCTTCCACCTGTTCTGCTGGCTGGCTACAAAAGCAGCCAAGCACTCAGGAGAAATACCACCCTTACAGCACCTGCTTCATTTCATATTCTTGATTGCTAGAGTTTATCCCCTAACCACAGTGGGAGCTCCGGTGAAATTCATGAGTATTCCAGATGTGTGTCCCATTGTCAGCCGGCCTAGTAACACCAATGTTTATTGATAGGTTCCCAGGAGTCAGATAGCTCTCAGTCTGCCAAGAAGGACATGCTGGCTGCCTTGAAATCTAGGCAGGAAGCCCTGGAGGAAACCCTCCGCCAGCGACTGGAGGAGCTGAAGAAACTTTGTCTTCGAGAAGCGGTAGGCAACGGGAACCTTGCAGCCCTGGAAAAGTGTGTTGTGCATGAACACGTATTCTGAAGTACATTCGGAGGGGGAAAGAGTGGGAGTGGTGGGAAGGATGTAAGCAAGAGGGAAAATCTCCAGAGACAATCTTATTGATTGACAATATTGAAAAATGGCCGGAAGTTAATGAACCACACTGAAACTCGTGTTTGTTGCCTACTAAATCTTGACTAGCACCATACTCAAGAGTCCAGTGAATGGATGGCTTCTGCCAAGAGTTTGTGAATGCCTAAACATGATATTGTTATGATTTGTGTTGGTCTTAGAACAGGATAAATTTCAAAGTTGGCTTAATAAATTGTATTTCCTATTGAAAGGGTGGGTTGGGGGGTGAAAGGGGAAATCAGTGTTTTCACTTGATGCATAAATCCCCTTAGACTCCTGGGCTTGAGTTTTGTTAATTCTTTTTCTTTCTTTCTTTCTTTCTTTCTTTCTTTCTTTCTTTCTTTCTTTCTTTCTTTCTTTCTTTCTTTCTTTCTTTCTTTCTTTCTTTCTTTCTTTCTTTCTTTCTCTTTCTTTCTTTCTTTCCTTCTTTCTTTCCTTCTTTCTTTCCTTCTTTCTTTCCTTCCTTCTTTCCTTCCTTCTTTCCTTCTTTCTTTCCTTCTTTCTTTCTTTTTCTTTCTTCCTTCTTCCTTTCTTCCTTTTTTCTTCCTTTCTTTCTTCCTTCCTTTCTCTTCCTTTCTTTTTCTTTTTCTTCCTTCCTTCCTTTTTTATCCTTTCTTTTTCTTCCTTCCTTCCTTTCTTTATTCTTTTTCTTTCATTCCTCCTTTCTTCCTTCCTTCTTTCTTCATTCCTTTCTTTCTTTTTCTTCCTTCCTTCCTTTTTTATTTCTTTTCCTTCCTTTTTTCTTTTCCTTCCTTCCTTTATTCTTTCTTTTTTTCTCCTTCCTTTTTTTATTCCTTCTTTCCCCCTTCCTTTTCCCTTTCTTTCTTCCTTCCTCCCTTCCTTTCTTTATTTCTTTTCTTCCATATTTCTTCATTTCTTCCTTCCTTTTTTCTTTCTGTCCTTCCTTCTTTCCTTTTTTTCTGGAAAGAGCACCGGACTTGGATTCAGAAGACTTGGGTTGGAATCCCAGCTTTGCCACTTACTAGATGTGTGACCTTGGGCTAGTCACTTAAGTCCCAGCCTCCTAAAATGGGGGTGCTAACACTTGCACTACCTACCTCACAGGGTTGTTGTGAAGAAAGCATTTTGTAAATCCTAAAGCCCATACATGTGAAGTATTGTCTTTCTTCCTTCCTTTCTTCCTTTCTTTCTTTCCTTCTTTCAATGAATTTTGCCCACTGCTATTTTTTTTAATTAACAAAGCAGTATTTATCCAAGCCAGTTGTGCCCATTGATCATTTCACAGCTCATTGGGATTTGGAGACTGCCAAAGTCCCTCACCAGCGCTTCTGCATGCCCACCTCTGCCTCATCTCCCATCCCATCACTATTTCTGAGCATTTCTGTAGATGCCATTCTGAAACACAAAGAATATGGGGAGGGGGAGAGGAAGGGTATATGTGAATGTTCTGTGTGTGAGCATGCGTTTTAGGGGGGTGTACTCTTTGGAGATCCTGTCCCACTTTACAAGCAGTAAACAATCCAAACTAGGCAAGCACATATGGGATTTCAACTTTGGTTGAAAGAAACATGTTTCCTTGCCTCCCAAATAATAATGTCTTACCCCAAGAAGAATGAGATGAAGGGCCATAGACTGAGATCATATTACATTTTTCTTTCACTTAATTATGGTCTGGATTGATTTAAACTGGAATCTGCACAAAGCAGGATCATATTAACACAAATCCATTTCAAATCTTAGAAAAACCCAGGGCCCAGCTACAAACATATTGTGTGATATTGTAAATATCAGGAAACATTTTTATAAAATATATGCTTAAAATGTATTTTTTTAAGCTTACAGGGTCTTTCTGTGTCTTTAGTGAATGCATTTTAAAACCTTGTTTTCTATTGGAAACTTTCTAATGCCTTCCACCTTGGCAAAAATCAGGAACTCTTTTAGAATTGGTGCACTACTCATGTCATGATGACAATACTGTTATCTCATGTGATACAAAGAAATAGATCTTTGCACCTCCTAAATACAAAGCAAAGTGTTTGATTCAGTAAAAAATATACATTTTATTTTGTGTGAATTTTTTAATATATTTTTTTCAAATCACAAGTAAAAAAAATTTTTACATTAGTTTTTTAAAACATTTTTAGTTCCAGAATCTCTCCCATAATGTTCTCTAGGGAACCAATGATAAAGTATAGCATACTGTAATCAAAGTAGCCTGGGAAAACCATCCACGAGTGACATGAAATTATTCTTTATTTATTCAGATTTAGTTTTTGGACACTATAGACCTTGAGTCTAAAAAGTGGTTTTAAGTCAAACAGTAATTTACTTTAAAAAAAAAATCTATTTTCTTTTGATACCATATGTGCTTTTGAGTCATGAGATAGGGATAGTTTTAATCCTTTTTTTTTTCCTCCCTTGGATGTTTTAAGCCAAAATGAAAGAAAAAGAAAATCTCTAAATTGGAATTTGGTATAACATTTCGAAGTATTATGTTATTCATAGGCAGGATCTCAAGACAATAGTTAAATGTCCTGTGAAATAAACATATGGTAATTAATATGTAACAGTGACTTTAAAAACATTGGAACCATGCCTTCCTTTAAAAGGGAGAAAGAGAGAAGGGACACAGTGCTTTTTTTTCCTGTATCGTTGGCTATTGTAATTGACAGCTCAGGGCAGGTAGATGGTAGAGTGGAGAGAGTATCTGGGCTGGAGTTAGGAAGACTCATCTTCCTAAATTCAAATCTGACCTCAGACACTTGCTATAGCTGTATAACCCTGCACCAATCTCTATCTCTCAGTGCTAGGAAACTCTCTGCACCCAGTAATAGCTCTGCATGCAGAGAGGATGTTTCAGTTCTCCAGTTTTGAGTCATTTTTCATGTCATACTCATTTGTGACCCTATTTGGGGTTTTCTTTTCTTATCCTTTCTCCTTTTTTTGAGGCAATTGGGGTTTAAATGACTTGCATCGGGGCTCACAGCTGGTAAATGTCCAAGGTTGGATTTGAATTCAGGTCCTCCTGACTCCAGGATTTGAGAATTCCTTAGAAAATATGCTGTAATGGTTTGCCATTTCCTTCTCTAGTTCATTTTATGGAAACAAACCAGGTGACTTGCCCAGGGTTACAAAGCTAGTAAGTATCTGAGGTCACATGTGAATTCAGATCTTTTTGACTGAAGACCCAGTTCTCCATCCACTGCTTCATTTAGCTACCCCTATTCAAATTCTTACTTATGTGCATACTAATTTCTTTTAAACTCAGCTGATTTCTTTAGTGCTTTGACCAGCTTCCTGGGCACACCTAAGTTATCTGTTAATTTACTGATTCAGAGATACATTCCAACATATGATATAACTACTACTTATTGTAAATGACCTTTTATTGAATTTTAAGCGTATAGGACTGGGAAAAGAGATTCATTTTAGAGAACCTGAAGTCATCATCTATACAGACTTTTCATGCAGCAAATAAAGCCATGTGGTAGATAGCAGCACTTAACAAAGTCTCTTAAAGTAGTTAAACTGTACTAGACATTTAATAAACTCTGATCAATGGAGGAGAACTAAATTCTAGAAGCTATGACCCAAAGCATGAGAGAAATTGAAAAGGCTGAGGTAGGAAGGAGTTAAAAAAAAAAAAAAAAAACTCTGATTTGGGAGAAGTTACATAGAGCTCCAAAAAGGTTTGGGAAACCTTGTCACTATTACCAGATCTATGAATCTTAATACTCATCCGCCCCCAAATTTCCAGTTCAATCTATTTGGAATTTTTTTTTTTTTTAATGTAGGGAACAGCTGCCCTCTGATTTCATTATAGAAGTCATTGGAAAAATTATTTACCTTATGGAGATTTATTTTGGAACTTATGGTTCTGGAATGCATCTTTCTTATAAGAACTACACATATAGATGTAATATATATATATTTATATTAATATCTTAAAATACAATTGTCCCATTAGGCATATCCATTAATGTTAATCATTCTAAGATTGTGTATTTTGAGTGAATGTGTGCCTGTATTTGTCTCAGAACATATGTATGTGTGTGTATACATATATATTTATAGGTAAACATATATATATATATATATATCTTTAATATCTGTGCTTCTTGCCTTTACTAATATTTTTTCATGTATACAGGAGCTTACAGGAAAATTGCCAAGAGAATATCCCTTGGATCCAGGGGAGGAACCACCCATTGTTCGGAGGAGAATAGGTACTGCCTTCAAACTGGATGAACAGAAAATATTGCCCAAAGGAGAGGTGAGCCCTTTACTTTTGGTTCTTAGATTCACTAATATTATCTGTATTTCTTTTGAACATTCAAAAGATGAACAACTGCTCATTAGAGTGTCTATATCCTCAATAATTCGTTTATCCCTACTTAAGGCCAGAATTTCTTGGCAAGTCTTACCTCTGTTTTCCTCAGTTTCCTCATCTGTATAATGATTTGAAGAAGGAAATGACAAATTTTTCCATTATCTCTGCCAAGAAAACCCCAAAAGGGGTCACAGAGAGTCAGTTATGACTGAAATGACTCAACAACATTTCTTTTGTAGTATTTTCTGCTTTTGTAAGCATTTTAATTTTCCTTAAAATTATTTATTTAACATTATGGATCAATGACAAGTAAATAAACATCTGAGAATAAACTAATAGTTTGTGATTTTTCTAAGGTATCTCTGCCAGACTTGCTGCAGAAAAAGACCCCAGAAAAAGAAAGCGAAATAAAACCCAGTCCACTAGTGATAGGCAATTAGGTGGTACAATGGAGAGAGCAGCACCCCTGAAGTCAGGAAGAGCTAAGTTCAAATGAGACCTAAGACTCTCATGTCACTCAACTCTGTCTTGGTGTCCTCATTTGTTAAGTGAACTGGAGAAAGAAACTGCAAACTACTTCAGTATCTTTGTCCAAAAAAAGCTCAAGCAGAGCCCCCCAAAAGTTAGACATAATTAAAATAACTGAACAACAACAAGCTAAAACCTGGCAGAATATGTTTGTTTTTAAATCTTTAAGGAAGTATTTTTTTTATCTTAATAGTATTTTATTTTTTCAAAAATATGCAAAGAAAGTTTTCAGCATTCACCTTTGCAAATCCTTGTGTTCCAAGTTTTTCTTCCTCTCTTCATCCTTTCCCTTCCAAGTAATCCGATATAGGTTAAATATGTGCAGTTCTTCTAAAGACATTTCCACATTTGTCATGCTATGCAAAAAAAAAAAAAAAAAAAAAAATCAAAAGGGGGAAAAAAACAAGGAAATAACAACAGCAAAAGGTGAAAATACTATGCTTGATCCATATTCAGTTTCCATAATTCTCTCTCAATGCAGAGTCTCTCCATCACAAGTCTATCAGAATTGCCTTGAATCACATTTTTGAAAAGAGCCAAGTCCATCACAATTGATTATCACATAATTTTATTGCTATGGTCAGTGTTCTCTTGATTCTGCTCATTTCACTTATCATCAGTTCATGTAAATCTTTCCAAGCTTTTCTGAAATCATCCTTCTCATCATTTCTTATAGAATAATATTCCATTACCTTCATCTACTATAACTTACTTAGCCATTCCCCAACTGATGGGCATCCACTCAATTTCCAACCAAAAGAGCTGCTACAAACATTTTTGTACATGTGGGCTAAGGAAATATTTTGAAGAAATACTTTTTCATCTCTTTCAAATTTCTATTGTGTCAAAGTTTATTTGTTGGAGATAAATATACCGTTCCAAAATAAATCTCCATAAGGTTATAGTGGTATAAATATACCACTAAATTCAACTTTAGTGACTCCATTATGAAATTGATTGCTGACCTCCATTTAGATTAGCACCTAATTTAAATCAGAAACACAATTTCCTACAAAAAATATGAAAAAAGTCACGTGCCTCCACAATCACTGGCTAGGTAGGAGTGATCACCTCAGGCTGGGACTGCTAAGGGTTCTGGTCTGATTTGATCGAGATTAACTCCAGTGTTTAAACTAGAGAATAATTTCTTTCGAGGAAGGAGTTAGGGGAGGAGACTTGATTGCAGCTTTCAAATATTTGAAGGATCTTCACTAGAGGGAAAGATGGTTTAAACTTGTATTATTTTGTCCCAGTGGTAAAAATTTGGATGAAATGGGTAGAAATTGCAGAAAGACTAATTCTGCATTATTATATGGCAGGGAAGAGGAAAATATCACTAATCAGAACTGGCCTAACATGGAATAGTCTGTTTTATAAGGTTGTGAATTCTCCATGACAGAACATTTTTAAGTAAGTGACTTGTCTGGCTATTTTTCAATATATTTTAGAGGGAATTCTAGGTCAGATAATAGTTAAATTAGAGGACCTTTGATGAGCCTCCCAATCTGATTTCTAAATACTGACTTATACTGGGATTTCCTGGAAGGCTTTGATTTGGGGTTGGCTAAGAAATATAGTGCTCATTGAATTTTAAAGTGAAAGGGGACATTAGACATGGATTAAACCCTCATTTTAGTCTAACATGTAAAATTAATTAGCTTCTGATTATTCACTGGCCATGTTGACTGAGCACCAGAGCTCTTAAAAAGGGAGTTGTTCCTCACTAAGCCCCCTTTCCTATCTTCTCAGCATCTTGTCCCCATTCTGTTTCCTCATTTGTCAGCAAAGATGGCTTCTTGTTTTTTTCTTCTAGAACAATAGTCTCATTGGGATAGGAGTCCCCCAGTCTCTATTCACTATCCATGCTGCCTCTCCTATTTCTTTTACTTTTCATAAATTAAAAAGAGCTTTTTTTTGTTTATTTAATGCTGACTGGCATTCCTCAAAGTTCTTACACTCCAGCACAGGAAGAATTTCCTCCCCCACCTCCCTCCCACTACCTTTCCAGTCGGACTCCTTCAGATTTCTAAGTCAAATGTAGTTTTCCTCCCATTCCTTCCTACAGGCTGTCAACTGTCTGTTGAGAGAGTTCAGCCTTGTGTTTTTCTTACTCTAATAGGGAGTGTTCAACCTTGTGTTTTTCTTACTTTAATAGGGAGTGTTTGCTCTCTCCCACAAATCCCTGGGTCAGTGTCCTGAACCATGGCTATCATAACAGCCCCGAAGCAGCTGTAAGGTGGAGTCAAAATGCACAGAACAGTCATTGTCTCTGGTGACTTGTTTGTTTCGAGACATCAGAGTGTGTCGGTTTTCATTTTCTTCTCCCCTGGACAGAACCAATCTGGCAAGCGGCTGCATCCATTGGAGAGAGCTTTAACAACTGGCCATCTCCTAAGAAGTTTAATTTCCCTCTTCCTTTCCTCTCCTGCTCTCCCACTCCCAGCTTCCCTCCTCCTCCAGTTCAGCACAGTTTAAAGTAAATAAAACCAAGCTGATGCATTGCCCTTGATGGAGACCACAGGCGTCTGGCCAGGTGGATCGCACCAGGAAGCAAGCATATTGGATGCAGCTGTCCAAAAGGACATTGCTCGTTGCAGCAAATGCTCAAATGCATTTTCTGCACTGCTGCTGTGCACAGCTACTTCACACTATGGAGTCTTGGACAGAACAGGGTCTCTTCAGAGTTGGGTGACTGAGTCTTGGAGTTTTCCTGGGGGAGGGAGTCTTTTTCTCCATGTGAGCATATTTGTGAAGTGCCTGTAAAGCAATTTAAGGATTGCACGTGTGATTTAGCCCCCATTATTTCCTCTAGAGGATTCCACATGTGCCTGCACAAAAGGGAACAATGATGGCATAGAACAGTGATTTCCAGAAGGGCTTACAGTGGGTAAGGTCACCAGACAATCTCTGTGAAATTAAAGTCTAGCCCTAGTCTGTCCAGAAAAAAAAAGAAAGCATAAATGTGATTGGGAAGTGTCCTAAATCTCTAATCCACCTTCTTTCCCTGACCAAAAGTAGAGGGTGGGAAGAATTTCACTGGGGCCATGATAAAATATGCTACCTTCCTCCAAACAAAAGAATTATTTCAATGAGGAGGCAAATGGAGCCTTTTTTTTTGTATGTCCAAAGCAGAAATTGTTTTTGCTCAGCTTTAAATATGACAAGGCTTTTCTTTTTCTTTTTCTTTATTTTCTCATTGAAAGTAGGAGATGGAAGAAAGAAAACATATAATGTTAATTTAAAAAAAAAGATAAAATACATTTTTTAAGAAAAATAAGTAGAGGGTTTGAAGCAGGATGTAGAATAAGAACTCAGAGGTATACAAAAAGGAAGAAGAGATCAGAGTGGAAGTTTTCTCTGCTCTCCCTCCAATAGAGTGGAAGCCCTGGGTAAGATGGAATGGAGATAGTGAGTGAGGGAAGAGTGGAAGCCCTATGGTAAGATAGTGAGGGCAATCAGAAGATCCAAGAGCTTGAATTGTTCCTATTCCTTTGCATAATGAAATGGTTTGGGAACGTTTGGAGAAACTGGAGTAAAGGAAATCACATACAAGGATTGGGTTTTTTGTTTTGTTTTTGTCTTGGACAAGTTTAATAAGGCAGGAAAGATGAAGATTTAGTGATATTAAATCAAGTGCACAAATACTCTGACGATGATAAATACAAAAATATATTTGGAAGCATAGATCAAGGAAAAGTTGAAGGAACTAGGGATATTTAGCCTGGAAATGAGGCCATTTGGAAGGAATATAAGAGCTGTTTGATAGGTAGCCAGAAGCTCTAGGTTCGAATCCCAAGGCTGTAGCTTTTTTTTCTTTTCTTTTTTTTTTTTTAAATTAATACTTTTTATTTGCAAGGCTGTAGCTTTGAAAGAAAAGCTGTGTTTTAGGATTTAGAATTTTATCCACCTGCCTAGGCTTTCTAGTTCTGGAATATAAAGAAACTGGATCTAGAGGGACTAAATGACTTCCCTTGGCAGTGCCATGATCTCAGCCAGGTTTTCCAACGATAACCTTAGTATTGTCCCACATGCTCCAGGGAACCTCCAACAAAGCAGGTCATGTTGAGCCAGAATAAGGGCAAGAGTGAGAATATACATGTGGACACTTCAATAAGTGGCATTGATCTGGCTGTGAATGCTAACATTTAAAAGCCCCCAACCTTCATCCACAAATCTGAAAGTTGGATTGTTCCATCCTTGGACAGCAAAAGACGGACATGGATGGAGATAAATGAGAGATTCAGGGGATAGTGCTTGTCTGAGGGTGGAACCAAGAAAGTAAGAGCTTGGGGAGAGAAACTCCTAAAGGATACGTGAGAAAGGGACTCCAAATGAGGGACAGAAACTGTGTGTGACAAGCAGGGAGGGAGAGAACTCTGACATGATTGACAGGGGCGGCGAGTGTAATGTGAGTCGTGTCTGGGCAGCCTCTGTTAGTGAGTGGTTAATTAATGAGAGTGACAGTGTACCTGAATCCCTTGTTGGCAAACTGACAAAGTATTTGGATTGTGCACACTCTCAGGGCTCTTTGAATAGAAAGGAAATCACAATGGAGTGGGCAGTTACCACCCAGGCTTTGTTGTTCTAGACCATAAAAGAGATTGCAAAATTTAAAGAGTATTTTCATCTTCTTGGTAACATCTATTTTTTTAATTTGGAGCTAATCAGGGTTAAGTGATTTAGTCAGCCACACAGCTAGGGAGTATCTGAGTTTGGATTTGAACTCAGATCCCTTTGGGCTGGAGTTTTCCACTAAATCACCAACTACCCCATATCTTTTTAGAATCACCACCTGACAATAGGAAGTAAAATGAAAATTAGTAAGCCAATGCCCACGATACTCTGATACTGCAGATTTAGGAACAATAGCCACCTTTTTGAGGATGCTGTGTTAGTTACTATTGATGTTAAAAATTTTATTCCTGGCTACCTACTAATAACAGTGAAAAAAACACTGGTTTTAGAGTTGTAAGTTTACTACTTTGCTTGAGTTTGGGTAAATCATTTAACTTTATGCCTTTTATGCCTTCTTGAGTACTTTCTAGCTCTTGATCTTACAATCACCAGGAAGGTAAGAATGCAGGGTGTTTTAGTATTGCAGAGCATTATTGCATGTGCATAAACCCATATTTTCCCTTCCCACAGGAAGCTGAGTTGGAACGCCTGGAACGGGAGTTTGCCATTCAATCCCAGATTACAGAAGCTGCCCGCCGCCTGGCCAGTGACCCCAATGTCAGCAAGAAGCTGAAGAAACAAAGGAAAACCTCTTACCTTAATGCACTGAAAAAGCTGCAAGAAATAGAAAATGCAATCAATGACAACCGCATCAAGTCTGGGAAGAAACCCACTCAGAGGGCTTCACTGATAATAGATGGTCAGTACCCAGGCCCTCTTCATTGCCTGAGTTTTGGGCAGCCTGAAGCACTAAGCAAGGGAGTCAGCCTGAACCCCAGAAACTAGGAACTCAAGATCTGCTAGAGGTTCTTAGCCTGTGTGGCCTGAGGCATGTAAAGTAATCACTCGGTGCTTTCATTTATCCCTTAATAAAATGGAGTTATTAATGCTTGCAACCAGATCAGAGTAGCAAAATACCCTCAGATCCACAGATGAAAGAGAACTATATAAACCAAATTATTATTTCTCCTAACTAACCTGGGAGAAATTATAATGAAGAAGGCCTGCTGGTTTTCCCTATTCTATGATGTGAATTTTTTCTCTGACCCATTTCCCCAAGGCAGAGGCAGGCTGATGTAAGAAACCATATTCAGATAGGAGGGACGAGAATATCTTCCACGTCCTTTGGTCTCCCATTTTTGAACAGAGGCCCAGGCACTTTGGGGGTCAACAGGTGGGCACCAGGGCAAACTATGACAACCGCATCCCCTCAATACCATGGTCTTTACCTTTTTCACTGCCCTGCCGACATTAGCTGTTGCCCCCAAAAATGTAGGACCACTTCAGCTCTCCAATGGCCAGATCTTCCTGCTTCCCTTTACCCCAGCCCTCCAAGGACTGGGTGGCCAGAACGTTGGGCACCACCATGCCAACAGTGCTGAACAACAACTTACAGTGTGACCCAAAGCCCAGGAATATTGAGGAGGATTATGTTTATTTAGCCAAACAAAGTACAAAGAGCTCCCTGAGTTTAGCAAAAAGTCCCTCCTACTATTAGTATTTTTTAACAAGTCATGGAATTCTTCCAGAGACACTCTCAAGTGTTCTTTCATAGTTTATACATGTTTAAAATACTCTCCCTTTAGAAGATTAGAAACAAGCATCTTTCCCTAGTTTACCATTAATAAAGTCTCCACCAGGCTTCTTTCCCTGATTGCTTTCCCCCCAGTCTCTTTAAAGAAGCTGCGACCAACCTGGTAGAGTAAAGGAAACAAACCCTACTTTGCTTATTTAATTCTTTTATTTGCATACCTCTTTATGCCCCATTGAAAACATTTACGGCTCATGTTCCCAGTTCTGAGATGAAACATCCATCAGGGCCAACAGACCAGAATGAGGAGAAATTCAGGGATGGAATGGAATGTCTCTGGTGCTCTGCCATGGCAGAAACTCCCCCTTTATAGAGACTTCCAACTAATAGCTAATCTGACACAACTTCAGGGGAGAGGCTGCTTTAAAGGAATCCATCTGTACCATCCTTTGAATGCTTCCCTCTAATCTACAGCCCTGCAAAAATGTCAGCCTTGTTGTTTCAAGTTTGCTGCCTCATTGAAGTCATGTTTATATCTCAAGGGCCCACTTGAGATGGAGAGGTAAATGGGGCCCTCCTTGAGTCCCACATGTATGATTTTACATTTCAAGAGATAAGGCACTTGACTGGAAATCAGGAGATCTGGGACCACTTTCTAACTTGGTCAGTGTCTAGCAGGACAACTTGAAGCAAGTCTCCTTCTCTCTGCCTTAGTTTCTCCAGCTGTAAAAGTGAGATCATTTTTACTATCTGCCCCTTCAGCATGTTTGCTGGGTTAACTGAATGCTATAAAATAAGCTTCAAGAAAATGGATGCTCTATTTATTCTGCTTGTATCTGCTCTGATAAAGACTTGAAAATTTTATTAGGAAGCTACTTAATGGCCAATAACAAAAGTGGAACATGATGAAGAAGCTTTTTGCCCAAATAGTAAATATATAAAGAATATTGCCTATTATCTCAGTTCAGTCTGCACATATCCTTGTGCTGTGACAGCAAAGGGGCCTAAAAACTTTTATACCCACTCCATGTCCCAGTTTTTTTCTTCTTTGAAGTAATGCTGTGCTATTTTGCCACCTCACAGCAATAGGATTAGGAAGATTTGCTAGTAACTGGTTAGGGAGATAATTTAAAAGACATGATGAGCAGCCTTATAATTACTTCTAATATTTCTATACTGGTTGGGTGTTGAATGCAGAGTGAAATGATAGCAACACACTTTCTCATAGGTAAAGCTTGACACCAGAAATTTTTGATTTCACAACAAAAAATGTGCTCTAACTGTAAATTATTTTGTTTTGTATCTTGCCAGATGGAAATATTGCCAGTGAAGACAGTTCCCTCTCTGATGCTCTTGTTCTTGAGGATGGTAGGTAGTTAATTTACAACTTGAAAATTTGGAACTTATATCAGGCTTAGCATTGTCTTTAGGTTATTTTAGGTTCTGTTCTTTTGGGGGCACAAGGATTTTTCCAATTCTATGATTCCATCATTCCAGTTTATAAAAGCAAATAGTAGTAACTATTATTATAAGAATTAACCATTTACATTTGTGAAAAGAAGCAGAGTTAATTGGAGAGCTAGCCATTGGAGGTTAAAAGATCTGGGTTCAAGTCCTAGATCTGGGTTCAAGTCCTATCTCAGACACATACCAAAACTCTCTTAAGATCAGAAGTTAAAAAAAAACAAACAAACAAAAAAAAAAGATCAGAAGTTATTGTATAGGAAGGGAGTTTCCTCATCAGAAATTCCCCACACCAGTGAAATTATTGTTTAAACCAAAACCTGATACTTGATTTCTTCAAAAAACCGTTGTTTTTTCCAATAATTTTGTGAGGTTCAGCAGCTATAGGAGAGAAGAAAGCAGGTTATGTAGGGGTAAATGTAGTGTACTGTTCTGAAGCTCAAAAAGCCAACTTAAAAGGTGTAAGATGGCAATAGCATGGTTAGAGAGTAATTTAGCTAAAAAAGATCTGAATGGACTTAATGGAGTTTTAGTCAACTGAAAGTCAGTAATGTGATACGATGGCCAAAAATGGAATGTGATCACAGGTTGCATCCATTAAGAGGGTCAAGGCTTCTAGAAATGAGCAGTTTAGGGTTCATCTAGAGTATTATATTTGGTTCTGGCTGCCACAGTTTAGAAAGGAGATTGCTAACCCGAACAGCTTTTGGAGGGGGATTACCAGAATGGTAAAAGGTCTTGAGTATGGACATGAGGCTCAGTTAAAGGAACTTTGGAAGAGAAGAGAGAGACAGGAATTGCTATGTTTAAGTATTGAAAAGGCTGTCAGGTGAAAGAGGTTACTATAGACTTTTTTGGCTTGAATGTGGAATTGCAATGAGACAAACTGGGCTTGTCCTAACAAATAGAGGTGTCCCCAAAACAGGCCAGACTGCCTCAGGGCATTGTTGCTTCCCAGTCATTGGAGCTCTTTTAGCAAAAGCTAGATGGTCATTTGTGATATTGGTCAAAATTGGAATTCCTTTCTGCCACAGGTTGTTTAAATAGCGTTGTAATGCTAAAAAAAAATTATTCTGTAAGGATAAAAATGAGGACCAATTAAAATAAATGTCCGTTGGCTTCATAGTCCCTCCATTGAGCCAATCAGAGAAGGGTAAATGTGGTAGAGAAATCAACCCTCTTAGTCAGAATGCATCTAGCTGGAATGAACCTGGGCTAAGTCCTGGGTTTGACCTTCAGAATTACTTTGAAATTGGATTCTAGAAAAGAACAGTTAATAGAGTTTACTTTTTAAAAACTACTAAAAAACAGCTTTTAAAGTAACCCGTTTAGATATGTGTGTGTGTGTCTGTGTATGTGTGTCTATTTTAAAACAAGATACACATAATATTCATAATTTCATATATAGCCCTGTTTTACTTTGTATATGGCAATATATGTTCATTTTGATGATCCTTAAATTTGGAATAATTTTTTTAAATTAAAAACTAAAGTATGCCAAGAATTTTAAAATAATTCTTTCTAAAAAATGGAATTAAATTCTATTAACATAGAAAAAAGAATTACCTTCCTAAGAAGGTTCTTATGGATCTTAATTCAAATTTTGTAGGTAGAGACATTAATTACACAAAAACATAATGGGTAACGGTTGATTTTTTTTTTTTCTTTTTTTGAGAAAACCTGAGGTTGGTAGTATAAGTGGCTATTGAGATGGGAAAACCTAAAAGGTTACATAAGTAGTAGTAATAATGATAATTACAGTAATAATAATTACTACTGATGTGGGCATTGCTTGGCAGGTTATTTTACTAGTCATCTTGGTCTTGCTATTAGAAAACCAAATTACAATTGTTTTATTACATTTTTTACTACATGGGAGATGAGGAAAGGAGTATTGGGGAGAGCAGGCAGATTGGTGGATAGAACATTGCCTTGAATGTCTGAAGTCCCAGTTATGCCAATTGGATGGATAACTCTTTTAGCCTCCATAGGTCTCAGTTTCTTTATTTGTGCAAAAAATAAGGTAGTATTCTTTTATGGCATTGGTATCAGGGAACAGGATTAATATTTTTCTCACTTTACCTGCCATTTACTTTATTAGTGACAGTGTCTCAAAGTCAATGGTTCGACTCACATTTTAGCCTAATATCTGTAACAGCAATCTGTGTGGTATAATTTCTCTGTGTGTCCCTGTCTGTCTCTCTCTCTGCCACTGTAGTACTTTTTAAAAGAATAGAGTACCCCCTCCATCTCATTCTCATTTTAGGGTCTTCCAGCCAGTATCAAAAAGAGTTTCCTCCAGTTAAGTAAGGACATTTTCCCCAGAATATAGACGACCTCCAGTCCACAGAGCAAGAAAACATTCCAAAATATTTTTCACAACCTTCATGAAACATGGGTTTTCTGTATCATTGGTTCTCATAGGAACTTACCCCACTGATACAAATTTTTAAATCTCCCCTCAAGTTCCTTACTCTACTTCAACCATTATATTTTGCTGAGGCAATTGGGGTTAAGTGACTTGCCCAGGGTCACACAGCTAGGAAGTGCTAAGTATCTGAGGTTACATTTGAACTCAGGTCTTCCTGACTTCAGGGCTGGTGATCTATCCACTGTGCCATCTAGCTGCCCCTCATCTCATCCTTTAATATAGTTTTTGAAGAAATCACATCCTATTTTCTCTCAGAAATTGATTCTTCTATCTGTACTGTATATTTTAATGTTTCTTATTTTCTGAGGAACTTAAGTTTCATACTTCTTCCTTCTTCCAGTATATTTCCATTCTCCAATAGTTTTTCTTATGCCTTCAAACATGTATTTTGCCTCATCTTGAAAAAAAAATCACCCAGTCCTTTCAATTATCATCTTTTCCTTTATCATGTTCATCTTTTCCTTCATATCTTTTCCTTTGCTATTCTCCTTGCCAATCCAAATTCTATAATTCTTTCAAAGTTCAGTTTAAGATTCAATTCTTCTCAGTAAATTGGGACCTAGTGCCAAAAGCATGGTTTGGGGGATTTCCATAGATTTCTAAATGGAAAACAGAAATAGTATCTTCAAGATGTGATATGCAATGGGAATTACTAATGAAATTAAGATGTGAGGATCTTACCAACTGTAATTCTAAGCATCCTTCTTTATATTCATAAATTTAGTTAAATGAAGTAACTGGGCAGTCAGTTGAATTTTATAAATCAAATCAAGGAATGGCAAGATGAAATGGGAGGGAAACTTGATATTTGTCAGTCAATGAAATTTGAAATTGGCCTGAAAAACTACATAAATAATTGAATATTGTGTTCTCTTATTTAAGATTTTTCCTAGATTTTATTTTTTTGATAATTTTTTCTCTTTTAAATTTGAGTATATTTTCTAAATAAATTTTTCACATTAAAAAAAAAAACTTTCCAACTCTTTTCCATGCCTATGCTAAAAATAATTTTTGGATAAAACATACATTTTCTTGGACTGAATTCTCTTAATCTGAAATTTCAACAGCACAGATGTCATTTACAAATCTAACATTGAGTATGCAAGCGTTATTTCAGATTTGTGTCCTGAATGCTTGTGAAATTTGAGATAAAATAGGGATAAAGACTGAATTCATTGTGGGTAGAGTTCCTGCCCTTCTGCAACTCCTAGTCTTAGGTAGGTGACCAGAACACTGGTGAAGTGATCTGCCCACTGTGACACAATCTGCATTTGTCAGGGGTAATACTTGAACCCAAGTCTTAGTGGCTGCAAGGCCAGTGCTCCACACTGCCTCTCAAAATGAACTCATTTATTGCAATGTAAGGACGACGACTCAGGTGAACCATCTGAGCAGATTAGAAATAGATCTTGTAATTTCTGGATGTCTCCACAGTACATAGCTTATTATAGAGAATATAGTAGGAACAGAACAATTGTTCTTGAATGAATGTCTACAATGTGACTGTGTCTTGTCTCAGGCATAAAATAATGACTGGTTTATGGTGTTCAGTATTAGCTGGATCTGATTTGGAGACTCTCATCATTTGTGAGAATCTTCTTCCCATTGTAGCAGCAGCATCAGTAGTGAATTGGATCAGGGGGCAGAAGATGGGAAGGACAAAATGTGAGAACCTAGCACTAGCTTGGTGATCTGTGAAGAAATACAGTGTGTACTGATGTTTAATGGGATGACCCTTGTTCCTCTGTCTCTCACTTTCTGTAGAAGATTCTCAGGTTACCAGCACAATTTCCCCTTTACAGTCCCCTCACAAAGGGCTCCCCCCTCGACCGCCATCGCACAACCGACCCCCTCCTCCCCAGAGCCTGGAAGGACTCAGGCAGATGCACTATCACCGGAATGACTATGACAAGTCGCCCATAAAACCCAAAATGTGGAGCGAGTCTTCCCTGGATGAACCTTATGAGAAGGTGAAGAAGCGCTCCTCCCACAGTCATTCCAGGTGAGCCAGGAGGATGAAGATCTAATTGATAAATTGACATACATATTTATTATTAGTTTATTCCTTTTTTAATTAATTGGTAAGAGAAAAGGGTAAAGTCAACTCAAAAGTCATGTGTATGGGTCTGTTATCCTATAGATATGAGGAGAGAGTTCCCAAATAATAAACTAAAAATTAAAACTACTTTCTTCTTCCTCTGTTGGAGACTTGCACCTTTCTACACTCTAAGCTAATAGCACCCTCTGCTGCAGAAGCATTGCTTTGCAACATGACCAAAGGCCTGAGCCAATAAGTTGAAGGTGTATCCCACACAAAGGTATATTGATCTGAGCTGTTGCTTCATAATTTTTTTTGTCCAAAGATGACTTTAGCAGTGTTGGATTTCATGGGAATGAAGCAGGAAATCTTAAGTAGCAATTTTCTAAAATGACATGACCACAGTTCACCCACATGAATCCCATATTTATTCAGGACAGTAAACTACCATGCAACAGAACAGTCGTGCCCAACAGCTGTGATCTCAGCTGCGAATTACCAGTTTACCATTCAGATGATGTTTTATAGTGTGTTTTTTTAAAAAGATAAAATAATTTTTTCATCATTTTTCCCATTATTTTTAATCACACTCTGTGTGGCTCCAGAAGTTTCTTGTCAGGTGGACATCTGTGTTTTGGCAAGTAGAAACTGAAGTAAAAGGCTAAGATTGGACAGAAATTAAGAGGTTTGGAAAGCCAGGTTTCCTCCCAGATCCTCACATATACCTCATCCTGATTACTCCAAGAGCCTCACATTAGCAGCCAGACCCTTTGGAAAGGTATATTCAGAGCTGATGATGACAAGTGTGACCTCCTTTGCTTTGCAGTAGCCACAAGCGGTTCCCCAGCACAGGTAGCTGTACAGAAGCTGGAGGAAGCAACTCTCTGCAAAACAGTCCCATCCGAGGTCTCCCTCACTGGAACTCACAGTCCAGCATGCCTTCTACACCAGATCTACGAGTTCGAAGTCCTCACTACGTCCATTCCACTAGGTAACTCTTCTGATACTCAATTTTCTTGAGGGTTTCTTTATGGTTAAAAAAATATATATATATTTTTACAGGCCTTTATTATCTCTCTTTCCCACTACCCTGCCTCCCTCATAAACAATAAATTTTTAAAAGGCATCTTAATATATATAGTCTATAAAAAGCCATTCCCAATGTTAGCAATGTTCAAAATTGTATCCCATGCTATACATGTGACAGGAGGTGAGTAGTATGTTATCTATCTTCAGTCCTACAGACTTGTAGTTTATTGTTGTGTTGATCAGAATTCTTTCAAAGTTATTTTTTATTTATAATACTGCTCACTTCACTCTGCATCAGTTCGTTATCTTTCTGTTTTATCATTTCTTATGGTGAAATAGTATTCCTGTACCATTCATATACCATAATTTGTTTAGCCATTTCTCAGTACTTGTCAAATCTTAGTTTTTAGGCTTAAGTTACTATGAATAGAGATGCTATAAATATTTTTTGTAATGTAGATTTGGCTCCTTTTCTTCTTTCCTGATCTCTTTGGCACATTAACCTGGTAATCATGCTATTGCTGGACAATATAATAACTTTTTGGAGCATAGTTCTAAATTGCTTTCCAGAATGGCTGTACCAATTCACAATCCCACTACAACAAAATTTTCTATAATATTATCTTGGTTTCCCTCATCTCCCTAATATTTGCCATTTTCCTCATTCCCCATCTTTGCCAACCTGATAGATTTGAGATGGAAACTAGGAGGTACTTTAATTTGCATTTCCATTATTAGAAATTGGAGGGGCAGCTAGGTGGTGCAGTAGATAGAGCACCAGCCCTGATGTCAGGAGGACGTGAGTTCAAATGTGATCTCAGACACTTAACATTTCCTAGCTGTGTGACCCTGGGCAAGTCACTTAACCCCAATTGCCTCAGCAAAAAAAAAAAAGAAAGAAAGAAAGAAAGAAAGAAAGAAAGAAAGAAAGAAAGAAATTGGAGCATTTTTACATTGATAGCTTGGATTTTTTCCTTTGAAAATTGCTAGTTTATATCCTTTAGCCATTGTATCTATTAGGAGACATCTCTTACTCATACATTTGAATCAGTTCTTTAGATTTTTGATAGTTTTGATATGAAACCTTCATTGGAGAAGCTCATATCACTTTGCAAAGTTATTGATAGTATTATAGAGGGGGTTATTATTCCCAAATTATTCTGACTACCTGATTAAGCCTTGACTTCAGTGTCAGAGATTTTTCTTTTATCTGGAGCAGAATGCAAATGAGACCCCAAATTTGAGCATTTTTTAACCACAGTTCTCATATGACACACTGCCAAGCTCTAAGGCGGGGTATATGAGGCTGCCCTGTTCTCTAGAAAGTGTCAGTCTAAAAAGAGCTTCCTTGGTCTAAATGGAAACATGGGATAGTACAGGTAAATAGAGGTACTAGTTCTTTAATTAGGATGACTTTTTGCTGATGGAAAAGACTCTAATGGATCTCAGCTGTCAACCAGAAGTTGTACAGACACGTCTTCCTTTTGTGCTTTGAGATAATCGTTCATCAAACATTAAAATGAATGCTCAGAAATTTCTTGGTAAGATGGGAAACACCTGACAAGGACTAAAAGTTCTCAGCCCTGTGCACTGACCTGTTCTCTACTGTATCTTATATGCCTTGAAGACAATGTTCCATTCCAAGTTGGAGCTAATTGTTCTTAAAGGTAGGTAGGTATCTTAAGAGATTGGGAGATGAAGCAATTTCTGCATGTTATTTTCCTTTAACTCTAAATGTCTTTAAAAAAAAAATTCCCATCAAGTTAATACATGTGTATTATTTTAAAATGGACAGCAATGATACTTTTCTATAACCCAGCTTCTTAAACTGGTCTGTCACCTCATATGGGGTCTTGTAACTAAACGTGGGAGGTCAGGAAATTATGATTTATTATCATTAAGTGTTTGATCTGTACACATTTTATATGCCTTATATGCCCAGGGTCATGTGAAAATATTTTAGGTAAAAAGGAGTCACGGACGGAAAAGTTTAAGAAGCCCTGTCTGTAGCTACTTTGGTCACCTTGACTGGCTCTATAGAGAAAGACAAAGTTAATAACAGCTACAACAAAAGCTTAACATTTTTTAGCACTTATTATCTCTCAGGAACTGAGCTAAACACTTTACAGTTATTATGCCATTATTATGTTGTGATCCTCACAGCAGCCTTGGGAGATAGGTGCTTTTATTATCCCCATTTTACAGGCAAACAGGGGTAATATGACTAGGCCAGGGTCACACAGCTGGTAAATGTCCGAGGCCAGACTTTTAACTAGGCTCTTTCTGATATCAGGCCTGGGACTCTAGCCATTGCACCACAAGTGGTTATGTTAAACTTCCTGCATGAGAAGCTTGTTTTAACTCAATAGGCCAAGCACAGGCAAGGAAAGCAGGGCCTCTGCTGTTCTGTTTTCAGTTCTCCTACTGGCCCATTGATGGGCTTCGGGTAGGTCAATCAACCTGTTAAGAATACGACTGTAGAATGCTTGGTTTCCTCTCTCAGAAAACTGGGCAATGATACTAAAGAATAAATTACTATCCAAGCAACTGAAAGCCCAAAATGTTCAATAGAGCATAATGGGACCCTGACTTAATAATTTGGGGGAAGCCTAGTCAAAAATTGGAAATATTTTACTATTCAATAACAAATGCAATCTATGAGTAGTAGGCGAACACAACATTGCCTTGGGAGAACTATTTTAAAGAATATATGAGTTATTTTATGTTAGTACTGCAATTGGTTTTTAAGGGGGGAAAAGTGCTTCTACTTTAAAGATATTTCTTACTTAACTTTTCTCCTCTGTGATCCTATTAATTTAATAGAATCATAGAATATTGTGACTGAAGATTATCTCAGCTGTCTTCATTTTATAGAGGAGAAGCCTGAGGCTAAAAGGAGAACGACCTTCCCAGGGTCTCACAGTTAATAAGGGAGAGTGGAGATTTGAACCCTGATCTTCCTACTCCAAATGGAGCCATACTGGAAGTTCACTTTATCTAAATTGGCATGAGTACACATTTGAATTATCACTAATTTTAATTATAGCATATATATATATCAATGAGTAGTCAAAAAGTTTAAACACAGAAGGAAAGGAATCAGGCACTTTAGAGTTCATTTTGTCAATAGTTAAAAGTCTAGTTTCCTGCTAATTTTAAACTGTGTCACATAGAAGGAATTGATTATAAGCTCCTTGAGGGCAAAAGCTCTGTCTTACATTTTAAAAAATTACCTCCCTAACCAGAACTTAGTATATTTTAGTTAATTGGTTCAGTGCAGGGGAATATTAGGGAGTGGTGATGCACTAAGTATTTTTGGAAGCAGATTAATTCTTTCAAACTATCATTACTTAGGGAATGGTATTTACTGATTTTTCTGGGGGCACAGTTAGTACCCCTTTCAAAAACCCACTAAAATGCTGGTGAGGATTTTTTTTTAGCATGAATTATAACAAATTAGCTAGTATGTTCTGTGCATCATCTCATTTCTATTTCCTTCACAGGATCAAAGTCCTGTGGTGAACCTTGAGGAATGAACTGATTCATTCCTTCTGATCTCCAAAAGAATAGAACAACTTAGCCCCAATTGCCTCAGAAAAAAAAAAAAAAAGAGAGAGAGTATAATATCGTTAAAGTGCTCTCACCACTTTGCCTTTTAAGATCTCTTTCCGGCGCCTGGCCTACAAGCTGAGGAAGCCAGGGCTTTGCTGGCTCGGTAGCCCCCCTCCCCCTTCTGCCGCGGGTCCCCCAGTCAGACACCCATGTTTGCGATGCTTTTCCGCAGGTCGGTCGACATCAGCCCCACCAGACTGCACAGCTTAGCACTGCACTTTAGGCACCGGAGCTCCAGCTTGGAATCACAGGGCAAGCTCCTGGGGTCAGAGAACGACACCGGCAGCCCC
>JAJPUD010010192.1:0-26402 GCA_023553655.1 Myrmecobius fasciatus | reverse complement strand
CCGTCCAAGGCGCGGGAGCGGGAGCGGCAGCGGCAGCGGCACAAATCCGCCGGGAACCTGGTCTCCTCCAACTCGGGGAGCATGCCCAACCTGGCGGCCCGGAACGGCGCAGGCCACCACGGAGTCTACCTCCACAGCCAGAGCCAGCCTTCCTCGCAGTACCGCATCAAGGAGTACCCGCTCTACATCGAGGGCAGCTCCAGCCCCGTGGTAGTGCGCAGCCTGGAGAACGACCAGGAGGGACACTACAGCGTCAAAGCACAATTTAAGACCTCCAACTCCTACACGGCCGGAGGCATGTTCAAAGAGAGCTGGCACGGCGACGAGGGCGACGCGGTCCGGCTGACGCCCTCGCGCTCCCAGATCATTCGGACTCCGTCCCTCGGCCGGGAGGGCCCCCACGAGAAGAGCTCGGGCCGGACGGTGGTGTCGGACGAGCTCCGGCTGTGGTACCAGCGCTCCACGGCCTCCCACAAGGAGCCCAGCCGGCTGTCGCACACCAGCTCCACGTCCTCCGACAGCGGCTCCCAGTATAGTACATCATCTCAGAGTACCTTCGTGGCTCACAGCAGGGTAACGAGAATGCCTCAGATGTGCAAAGCCACATCAGGTGAGAGAGCAGATCGGGAGGCGGGGGACAGGGGGCCTGCCTTCTGGGGCATGGTGTATCGGCTTGGAAAATCAAAGCAAGGGACTCAGATTCTCCACTAAGCACAGGGTTGAAAATGGAAATTAGCCGAGAGGGCTGATAAGTAAGTTTTCCGTTCCAAACTATTCGCAACTCGGTGGTTCTTAACCTCGTTTTATGTCATCATTCTCTGGGATAGTCTGGCAAAGCCTAAGGACTACTTTTCAGAAGAAAAGGAAACTTTATGTGTAAAAAATAAAGATGAAATGGATTCTCTGAGAATCAAATCAGACACTATTTGTAAAGGGGTAAGCACAGTGTCTGGCAAATAGCTGGTGCTTAATAAATACCTATTTGGGGGGCAGCTGGATGGTGTAGTGGATAGAGTACTAGTCCCGAAGTCAGGAGGACCAAAGTTCAAATCTGGCCTCAGACATTTAACACTTCCTGGCTATGTTACCCTGGGCAAGTCAATTAACCCCAATTGCCTCAGCAAAAAAAAAATAATAATAATAATAATACCAAATACCTATTCTCTTCCCTAGACAGGAAACAATTTATATTGAAATAGTTACCAAATTGTCAAAAATAAAATAAAATAAATGTTCTGGATCCAAGGTTAAGAACCCTTCCCTATACTCTCCCCATATTTTCCTCAATCCTGCTCTTGAGTTGTGAGTTTACCTAGAACACGATTAAAGAACAACATAAATATGTACTGGCAGATAGTGATGCTGAGGGGGAGGCGACAACCACCCTGAGGTTTTTGACTATGTGAGCTGGAGAAGCCAAGAATTAGAGTTTAATCTCTCGTTACACCTTTTTTCTCCTACAGTATCTTTTTGGATTTGGAGTTAAAATCTGAGATCAAATCTTGGCTCTGCCATTCAAATCATTTAGCCTTCCTGGGTCTTCCTGGGTTTCCCCATCTGTAAGATGAAAGGGTTAGATTAGGTGAATTCTCAATCTCCTTCCAATAGCAAAAAGGTTCTGGATGTGGAACTGAGCAGAAAATCCAATTCTTGAGAGACTGAAGCTAGGTTTTGAAGGACAGAGGGTAGGGAGGCATGAAATGAGACAAGAAACTCTGAACTGATTGCTTGAACAGTGAGGAAAGTGTCATTGGGAATGGGGCAAGAGAAAGAAAACATACTTGTCTGGTGGGTGGGGTGTGACTCCTTGGAGTTAAGAATGAGCAGCTTAGATTTAATACCGTGCCAGATGGGACTTTAACCTTCACTTGAAATTCAAATGGTATATTGAGAGAGAGTATTCCATGCCCACAAAAGGCTATTAAAGTGAGCCCTGAGGAGAAAGCAGCAGAGCCAGGAGTAATCATCTGAGCTGACTCATGAGTCGTTGCAGTGACTCAGTTAATGAACAGTTAGAGCAGGGTTGGGCTCCCCTAGAGAGACACAGAATAATCCCAAAGGCTTGGCAGACTGAACCACCCAAAGAGGCCACAGCCCTTAAACCTACTGTTGAAATTAATATTTAAAGCCTTTAAAGTGCAGCAGGTCACTTCCCATGGGGTGGCCCATTATTGATCTGGAATAAAGACAATTTCCCAGCTCATCACTTGGAAAAAAGAGCCAGTTATGATGTTGGAATTCAAAGGATTAGAAATTCCAAATCAAAGCTAGAAACTGGAAAAAAAAAAAGATTCTGGAGTCACAAAATTAAGGATCTGGATGAAAAGGCAATTTCTTTCAATAATTGGCACTGGTGTGTCAGATCATTGGGAAGAATACCAATCTACCAACTAGAGTATCTCCAGGTTCCTACAGTTCCATTTGTTGATTTCTTATTTCATACTAGCCAACCATAATGATAACTAATGTAGTAGAATCCATATGTTAATTACAAAGCTCTTGCTTCACAATAACCCTGTGAGGAAAGTGTAATTATCATTCCCATTTTACAGATGAAAAAATTGAGGCTCAAAGAATTTAAATGACTTGTCAAGGGATCAATTGGGCTTTCTGCCTCCAAGACCAGTGTTCTCTCTATCACATTCTACTGTCGCACTTATAAGTAATTTACATCATTTTAATTAATTGCATTAAGTGAAGCTTCAGACTTTCTGGATTAACTTCTACATTCATTCTCCACTTGTTCCACATTTGAAGTAGACTTGATGATACTTGCCATTGATCTCTTAAAGAGACCATAAGAGACAAAGAATGAAAACTTTTCAGTTCCCTTAGATTCACTTGAGTATCCTGTCATTCAAAAAACATAATCCTCAAATAATGGCTCCCTCAGCAGAAAGGAGGTTTGTAAACATTGAAGATGAATGAATGCAATTGTTTATGTTCTCTTTAGACAGTAAAAAACCTGTCCAGTAGCCTACCTTGGAAAAGCACCAGCTAAGAAATTGTTTTTGTGGTTTTTAGATACAAATCAAGGAGCCCTGTCTGAAAAACCACAGATTCTTATTTATTTATTTATTTTTAGTCCATCTTTGGGACAGCTAGAGATGTCTTACAAGAGACATGGAACATGAGCATAAATTCAGCAATGGTTTGAAAATCCCTTGCAAGTAGCCCTTATATCTCAGGAATGCCTACAAGAAGAGGGGCCCCTTTTAGCTAAAAAACTAAGTGTATTAAGGTCACATTTAACCAATGGTAAGAACCACCATTCTAAAATTTTTACTTGGGGGGACCAAAATTTTCAAATATACGATACTATAAAAATGTATGGTTTTTATAAGTTGTATTCATCTAAATGAAACCAAATACAACTTTAAAAAACACCCAGACCTCTTGATATAGCCCCCTGCTGCAACTACAAGGATTTTCTTTGTTCTTTTCAAAGATTTATTTCTTCTATGTGATGACAGAGCTATATTTTAGCTTTCATAGAAGTAAATTTTATGTAATACAATAAGGTGAATGTGGACTTTTCTATGCTATTCTCTCCATCCTGCCAGTCAGGAAACATGAAGTTCTTAACCTTTTTATTGCCATAGACCCTATCTCAGAAAAATGTTTTAAATATATACAAACACAGATGAAAAGAAAATCTATTTTATTGAAATAATCATCAAAATATTTTTTAAAAATAAATTCAGTGACCTGAACCCCTTACAATAAAGTGATAAAGGGGCTAAAAATCTGTTTGCTATCAAATCAAATTCTTTATGAGATCTATAACCATCTTTGGACCCACCAGAAGAGACTTAGTTGTCAGTGTACTGAAGGGACCTTATTTTTAAGATGGCTTTACTTATAAAGTACTCCCCATATATGCTATTATAATGAGTCTCCAGGTCATAACACCTATATAGTAACACCAATTTTTAACTTATTATCAATTTTCTGAGGGGCTCCAGAGATCACAGGATTTCAGACTTACAGAATTGGAAGGGACTGTCTTGAGGTCATCTGACTTGGACTGCTTGCTAATCCAAGAATTTCCCATAACATCCCCAGCAGGTGGTCTTTCGGTCTGTGTTTTAATACCTCCAGTGACAGATATCACTCTTCTTGGAGGTAATCCTAAATTGAACAGCTAGTCAATTTGTTTCTCTCTATCCCAGAAGCACATTTGGCATCAGGACCTGTTTAGAAGCCCTGTGACATTCAGTTTGGGTTGGATCTATCTCCTTCAAGCCATGCTTGAATCAACCCATTTCTTACTTGCTGCCAAAGCAGAGAACTAGGTTGGTTTAGTTATATTTGCTTGACTGGGGGATTGGAGCAAGGAGAGAAGTCATCCTTTCAGCCAAGCTTTATTTTACTGGCTTTCTTTCTATACTGTTCATTGTTCCAAATTAGGAGTTTCCATCATTGAGATTTAAACAGACCAAATTTCACTTTTGCAATGTGGCAAGCAGCAATGAATAAACTAAATCTGTGATGAGAACAAGGTCTGAAAAAGCCTCTGTTTCTTGAGGCCTCTCTTCACACAAGTAATACAGACTATTTTTAACCCCCACACTGGGGACAGAAAAAAAAAATGCCCTGTGTTGTGAGGGGCTTCTCCACGGATCTGACCACAGGAGAATGAAAGCCCCAAGTTTCTGCTGCTGTGGAAACTCCTCACCTGCAGCCCCTAGTTTCAGGGCCAGAAGCAGATACTCAGGACTGATGATGCAAGATATTACAGGAGGGAGCACATCCCTTGTACCTCCAGAGCAACAAGGCTAAAGGAAGGGGTGGAGAACTCTTGCTGGTGTGCTTCCTCCATGAAGCTAGATGAGTTCATGATACCCCGACACCAGTGGAGGTGGCCAGTAGCATTCCACTGTTCGAATCCTTTAACTCTCCAGTACCTGGCTCTGACTCTTATTTTCTTCCTCCTCTTTTCTGGATCCCTGCGTAGCTGCCTTACCTCACAGCCAGAGAAGCTCAACACCTTCCAGTGAAATTGGAGCTACTCCCCCAAGCAGTCCACACCACATCTTAACCTGGCAATCTGGGTGAGTGCCATCTGGGCTCCTCCTGTTTTCTGTGTTTGTCCTATGGAAGGGTAACCAAGAAGTGGTTAATAGCACTCTTCCAGAGTGGGGAGAAGTAACAAGACAATATAAGACTAAGACTAATACTGAGGGGAGGGGTAGTGGGCAAAAGGTATTCTGTAGCATTAAAAAAGAGAAGAGAATAGTTTGTATGTTTACACACAACACTTCTTGCTATGAATGGAAATACCATAAAGTACTATTACCTGCCACCACTTTCCTATTAGTCATCTTCAAGCCCCTCCTTGTTTAGTCTCATGAAATCCCCTCAGTTCCAGTTGAACAAATTGTTTTGGTGCCAAACTTCTAAAGGCCTATCCCAGCTCTACTGCCCTGAGTACCTCATCTATCTTTTTGACAAAATGATTGGGTTGCTTTGGGTTTGTCCTACCTACTTCCCTCATACTGGAGGAAATGAAATTAGGGCCCTGTAATGGTGGCAGCTCCTTGAACAAATTTAAATTTAAGTATCTGATCTTCATCTAAGGTTTGGACCTGAAGTATATCCCAAAGGGGGTATGCATAGGTAGAACTATGCTTTAAGCCTGTTAATAACAAGCTTAAAGATCTCTAATATGCATTCTTCTTACAGCTGTAAAAAGGAGGAGTATCTAGTAATCTTCAGTTATTCCCTTGTTGAATTAATAGAACCAATAGGATACTTATGCATGTTTGTTGCTTGATTGAATTACCTATTGGCTTAGAGGGAGAGCACTCATTATTTGGCCTGCAAAGTTATAGTTAAGTCCAGTTATTATATGTGCATTCATTTATAAGGAAGTTTAGAAGTCTATAATTGTATATCCTCATCTCATCTACCTTTCAGAAACTGTTTGAAGGATCGATATCTAGCATTTGTTTGTTGTTGTTTTGTTTAAAAATGTGTGATTTAAAAGATGTGTGTTTTCACATGTGCAGGGAACTCTGGGTAAGGAAATTTGTTTTAATAATACAGATTACAGAATAATTGTTCTTCTGTATAGTCTTATAAAATTGCATGGAACTCTAAAAAGTAAAGTGACTTGCCCACTCTGCATATATCGGAGGCATCTTAGATTGGGTCTCCTGGATTCTGAGTTTGGCTCTCTGTTGATTATTTCAGGGTCACTTCTCTAGCTCTGAGTAATCTTTAATAAAGTTTTAGTTGAATTGAATTAAGAAAACCAAAGGATCTGAATTGTCACATGACCATGACCGTTATGATGTCTTGGTCGGGCTCCAGAAGGCTCTATCACAGACTATGAACACTGGCTCTGTAAAGCACTGAAATCAGCAACTCCTCCTTACATGAGAAAGTTTAGGGTCCATACAGATTAACCAGAAATTCAGAGGATCAATTAGATATTGGTTCTATTAGATTAAAAAGGGACATCTGCATACAGTTATCAGACATTGATGCAAACTCCTCGTTTCAGCTACCCTTTTAACTTCTAGGATTTTGATGTAAGGATTCATATTCTAAAACATCTCTCTGAACTACATAGAGATGGAATCCAGTGCCAAAAATAGAAAGACATGCATGTATATATAGATTGTGAATAGATATGTATATATGTATATACATTCACACATAATTATCCTGCTTTAGAAATTCTTAGGTATCCCTCCTTATATTTCCTGAGACACTTGCATCTACATTTGGTTTTGAAGGATTCTCTAAGTATTTCTAGTCATTGAGAAATCTAAGTGAATACAGAAACAAAAGTTGAATACTTTAATGCTAAAACCCAATTTTGTTAGTCTGATGCCTTATTTAGGTTGTGATAAGTATCCAGAAGTTATGTGGCATGTTGTGATATGGTGATGGTTTAGTACAAAAAAGTAAAAGTGAGAAAACTGCAGGTAAATATTGGCAGTCTGTTTGCTGTACTAAAAAGTTGGTTATTTTAAATTAGGTGCTAAGAAAATTACTATATTGTATGTCACTAACACTCTGAAATACAAATATGATCACCAATTATTCTTCCTACTGTATTAATGAGCTCTTAACAATGTCTATGTCACTTCTTTTCCTTAACATTACTTCTTTGCTCTTCTTTCCTTTGCTTTCCTTTGTTCAGAGAAGCAACAGAAAACTCACCCACTATGGATGAGTCTGAATCTCCAATTCACCAAAGTACTGATGAATAGAGGTATAGTAAGGGAATCTTTTGTTCTTACAATCCTTTTCTCTTGACAGTTCCCTTTAGTTTATGCTCTCAGATATGATACAGATGTGTTTGTTTTTATCACACTGTAATAGCTAAAAGGAAACATTTGAATGGTATGGAAGCTATTATAACTGTGTACTGTTTCTAGATATATCTATAGCTGTCGATGTGCATCAGGTATAATTACCTACCCAATTCTACTACAGTCTTCAGATATTTTTTCTCATACTGTAGGACAAAAGGATAGGTTGTACTATTTTGATATAATATATAGCTGCTCTCTAATTTGACTTTGAAAAGAATGTTTTTGTTTTTTTTAATTCATCAAAAATTAATTTCATCAACAAAGCAATTGGAGCCCAGACGTCAGGAAATTCAGTGGGTAAGGGAGCAGAAAAAATTCCCATACAAAAAGTTAAATAATGCCAAAGTCAAATTTATGGCAGTAATAAGAATTATCAAAAAATACCATCCATTCATAAAAGAAAATTATTAATTGAGAACATTTTATATAGAATATTTTGTGCTCTATGCCAAGATTTTATGACCTTATGCTCCCTATTCTGATGGAGCTTAAAAATCTAAGAGGAAGCATGCATGGCAGGTACAGAAATAACTGTGCAGATTAAATTACTGATAAAAAAAACCCAACATGTTAAATACTATAAGAAGAGTCCAAAATACCATTTGAGTTCAGTAGAAATGAAAATCCTTTCACAGAGGAGCTGGTATTTGAGAAACTGTTTGAATTTCAACAGGCTAAGATAGAAGATGGCTTTCTAGGCAAAGGGAAGCTGAAGTATCAAAGAGAAATTTAAGATTAGGATTAGGGACCTGACCTATGATTTCATTGGAATAGGAAAAGGGAGGTAAGGTACCTTTCTGGGTAAGGAAATTCCTTCTACCAATGCAAATCAGACCTTTCTTTACAATTTATACTCTTAAAATGTTTTAACCATTCAGTGCACTAAGTCATACAGATAATATGTGTTACAGACTGGATCTTTTTGGCTTCAAAGTCAAATCTCTATGCACTATACTACATTGAATCTTTTGTGTGCATATTATGTAAGCCCCAACAAATAGTGCACTCTGGCTGGTGGAGAAAGGGAATAGAAGAGGCCAGAAGGATAACAGCCATTGTATAACTCTGAAGACTAGGCTAAGGAGTTCAGATTTTATTCATGAAGCAATGGGAACCACTGAAAGGTTTTGAGTAGGAGACTGGAAGGATGACTTGTACATTTGGAAATTTAATCTGACACTAATATAGAAAACCGATTGGAAATATATGAGATGGTGTCAAGAGTGAGGAAAAGAAACACTAGGCTATTAAAATAACCTTAGGGTAAGAAAGTAAGGACCTGAACTAAGATAAAGATAGAAATGGAAAGGATTATGTGAGAAAAATTTGGAAAGAGGAATAAACTACTACTAACTTAGTTTATTAATTAGTGGTTAAAAAAAAAGCAAAGAAGAAAGAATCAAAAGTTTTAATTCTGATGATTCTTTTTTTTTTTTTTCCTGAGGCAATTAGGGTTAAGTGACTTGCCCAGGATCACATAGCTAGGACATATTAAGTGTCTGAGACCAGATTTGAACTCAGGTTCTCCTGACTTCAGGGCTGGTGCTCTATCCACTGTGCCACCCAGCTGCCCCAATTCTGATGATTCTTAACAGCAAGAAGGAAGTTAAAAAAAAAAGCTACCTATAACTTAGGGGAAAAGAGAAGTTTAATTTTGGATAGGCTAAGTTTGAAGCACCAGTTTGACATCCAAATAAAACTGTTTAGTTTCCATTTGTGAGTGAAACTGGAGTTCAAGAGAGAAACTGAGACTAGAAAAATAAAATTGGAAGTTATCTTCCAAAGAAAATAATAGCTGAAGGCGTTAAAGAGTAGATGGAAGCACAGAAGGAAAGAGTATACAGAAAGGAGATGAGCACAATCCTCTAAGACACAAAGTATACCTTTAAAAAATGTTTCTCAGTAGGAGGGAAAGGAGGAAGTAGGGAAAGGAGGAAAAGAAAGGGATAGACTAATAGAAGGATTAGGAGAAAGGTGTAAAAAAGAGGGAGGGGTTCTAAAGGGGGGAGGATTGTTAGAGGGAGGTGGTTATCAAAAATAAAAAATGTTTCTCAATCGTGAAACTCCTGGAACCTTGAGAAATACTTTAGGGTTTTAGAACAGGAAGAAACTGAACAAAATAGGTAGTAGTCATGCACCAATTTTTTTTTATCCACTTCTTTCTTTATCCATTCTAAAAAATAGTCCTTAGTTGTGATTATAAACTAAATTTTAAATATAAAATAAGCATATTTTAATACTTTTTACTGGTTTTTCCCCAAGATAACGTTCCAGAGAAAAATTTTAAACCATTTACTATAAAATGTTGCTACCCATTTAAAGTAGATTCCATATATAAAATTGGCATTTTTTGATAACAAACATTTTTTAGAACCCTGTCTAAATCCTTTGTAAAGTTCAATGCGCAAAGCACCACACATTTATACACCTGTATATATTTGGTGTCTTGGTCCATGTGTACCATGTCTGTCCAAACAGTGAATTCATGCAGAATATGATTCCAATGACTCTGTCTTGCTTCCAGCACTGTCTCTATCCTAATGATTCTACCATCTCACAAGATGCATATGTGATTTAATCCACAGTTCTTTGTAATACATGGCTTTAAATGTCATATATTATAATATATGATAATAATAATTATTATTACAACAATTATTATAATAATGACTAGGAAATACTCTTTGTTCACCTTCTGGAGAGGGATGATCAAATTGTTCCTGAAAGCTCCATTTTTCACGATTTTCTCCAAAAACTTAATGAAAAGGAATTGAAAATTAAACTGATCACAACTGATACTCTCTGATATACTTCAGGTTGATGTCTCAGGGTTTACTTCCATCCTTGAGGATTCTTGGTTCCCAATCTAGTCAAAGAATAATTCATTTCTCATCCACAAGGAGGCAGTGTGATCCACAAAAGGGACCATATCTATCTACAATGACAGTAAATTACACAACACTGGTAAAGCTTAATGCAATTAAGCTTCTGTTTTCCATTCTAATGAGCCTTAGGGAAATTTTTTTTGACAGTATTGTCAAGAATACTTTCGAGTTTCCCTTGAACCATAATACATTCTAAATAAAATTACTAAAATTCTATTAAAAAATATATTGAATGTTTACAAAGCACCATATACAGTATAAGGAAAGTTAGGTAGATATGAGATATACTTCCCTGCCCTTAAGGAGCTTAGAATTTAGTAGGCAATACAACAGCAACACAAAACAATTTTGTTCCAGATAAGACATTGTAAATAATAAATAATTACTGAAACACAAAGTTCTTAAGATATGCAGAGGAAGAAGAGATTCAGTCTAGTTTGCAGGTGAGAATTATAAACAGGCAAGGCAAATTTGCATGTCATTGATACAATTTAACAATACTTCTCATAAAACACTAAGGAACATATAGAACTTAAATTAGGCATGAAGTAAAAAGACACTGGAAAATACATTTCTAACATTTTGGGTTGTTCCGTAAGAGGGTTCCTCTGTACCCTAAAATTTCTCCTACTAAGATTCATCCTGCTCCTATTCTAAAGTGAGGAGGTATCAGCACCAAAACACCCAAGATGAAGTTAAAGAAAATTTTAAAAGTACCCAGTTTCCTTTTCCTTTAAGAATGTTTCAGACACCCCAATCCCCAGTGAAAGGTCCGTTAAGCTAGGGCAGAGGATGGGGTATAACGGTGTCAATTGTTTACTCCCTAATAATAGTAATAGCTGTAGCCAGTTTCATAATGAAAAGCCTTTATTGCATCTTACTTCAGAAGCCACACTTAAGCAGTACTAGCTAACTCTTACACATTTCAAGGGAGCCACATGACTCCCATTAGAATCCGTGGGTATTCTGACTGAAGCCTTTGAATTTTCCGATTTGCATGGATTTTTATGTAAAAGCCCAGACAGGAAACATTTACAAAACCCAGAGCTCCTTCACTCACCAGCTAGTTACTAGAAAGGTCAGCAAATCAAACCGGAAAATATTATTTCTAGTTGTTCTTGGCTTTAAATAAATTCATGAAGACTGTTCATCACTAAAATGTTCTTTGGTCTCATTTCTCTTTGAACTTCCATAATGATGGATGAGGGGGATATAATCCAAAGGGGTAGGCAAGGAAACATATTGATGAATTTATAGTTTCTGTAAGTTTATAATAAGTACTACTATTGTTTATCATTAAAAATGTCATCTGCCACAAGGAACAAAATTTAAAATCCCCACCTTTAGTCAGTGAAGATAGAGATATAGAAAAGGAGAGGAAAAGCTGTTCATCAGTGGCTATGAAAGCACAGATTACACAAATATAATAGAAGAAATGAATGCTAAGATTAAAAGCCGATTAGCAATGACCATACACCAAAGCTGAAAGAAAGGGAACCAACAGGACCTATATTACTGTTTGACCTAGTTCTGTCTTGCAGGATACTTACTACAGAAGTTCAGGAAAAGAAAGAAAGAGCTCATGGAGCTTCTGCTTGAATCCTATTTTTAAATCTGATGATTTTCCGGGTATGAGGGAGGAGTTCTAACTTATTGATAGCCTGAGTCACTTCTTCATACACTAATCATATTCTGGATTAGTTGAATCTCAGACCATCTTTATACCTAACAAAATGGAAAAAGAAGTGGTTGTCTTATCTTGCCTTTAAAAATCCAGGTTAGAAGTTAGAGATACTACCAGTTGAGACTAGGTTGTCTGGCAATGCTCTAGGGAAGCTGGTTCTTTCATGTAGGAGTTGAATCCCTCTTCTTGAATAGTCGCTTTTCAGTATATAATAATTATCTCACTATCTTATTGGGGACCTCCCTCTGAAAAGTAAGAGTATAATGACCTTTTAAAATGTCAACCCCTAGACACAACCCAAAATCTACACACACATTTTTGTCACATAACAAAATGTATACATTTTAAAGGGTTCTGCTTAACCAGAGTAAGAGTTGAAACTTTTTAATGATCCTTTGGAGAAAGTCAGTCTTAAGAATACCTATAGATAAAACATATAACCTATGACTTTTCTGCCTCTCTAAAATTTTATCTTATAATTTTATCTATGACTTTAAGAAATTTTTGTTTTTTTTTAAATTTTAAAATTATTCCATACCATCTATCAGATAATCTCTATATGCACATTAATGTGTTCATAGCATCATGGATTTAGAGCTAAAAGTGGCATTAGAGGAGAAAACTGAGACCTAGAGGGTTTAAGTCACTTGACGAAGATCATACAGCAAAAACCAACACATGAAAAGATAAGGAACAACTATAAGCGAGTGCGCAAGAGCTCAATTTTGTCTTCTGGTTCAAATGTGCCTCGAGATCCTAAAGCCAGTTCTTCCTTTCTAATAGCTTTTCCTCTGGCCTTTCTTTGCAGGAGTTATAATGACAGCTGTTTCCTGGATTCTCCCCTCTATCCAGAACTAGCTGATGTCCAGTGGTATGGACAGGACAAAGCCAAGCCCGGGACTCTGGTGTGAATGAGCTGGGCCGCAATCTCTCAATGCCATTCTGAGATCACCTCACTGCCTCTCATTTGCCTTACCCAGACGCACGGTCACCCTGCACCAGCTTCAGCTCTTAGCACTTTTTTCCTCCCCTCTCCACATCCCCTCACCCTCAAAACCTGACTGAGGAGACATTTTGGAAGGTTCCGGTCCCACTGTGTGTCCTACGGCTCTCTCGCCCACAGAGAGCCAAATGCAAATCCTTAGAAGCATCCCTGATGGCTGCCTCCAGCCCTCCAGCCATGGATTCCCCCAGGCCAGGGACAATCAAGAGTTGGCATCAAGGTCCACATCACAAAAGGATATGGGGGGGGGGGAGGGTGTGACAACGGGACGACCTTGGAGATAGAAATAAGGGCAGGGTGACTCTTTGGGGACCCAGAAAGAATGTGCCCATCTTGCCATCTCTAGGCCAACCAAGCACTTCCAGAAGAGGATGTCTGATGTGGGACTTTCAGAGTTTACACCTGAAGAATTGGTTTTTTTGGTTTTTTTTTTTTTGTTTGTTAGTTTTGTTTTTTTTAAACACAAAGAGTTTGGGGAGAATGAAAAAGGAAGCCTGTCACTTCAGAGCTGCATCAGAGGATCACAATCAGTTCTATGCTGCCAAAGATTAAAATAAAAATAACCAACAAAAAAGAAAGGCCACGAGATGGAGGGCATCATGCTTTCGTAAGCTCCTTTCACCTGCTCAATCACTCCCAGAAGTGAGAGTCCCTCCTCCTTGGGTTCCCCTTAACCTCTATTTCCCCTTCAACAAAAAGCCTGGAAGACCAAGCCAGTGTAATGGATGGTCCCAGAGTCCTAAGTAATCTGGACAGATGGGAAAATATGTGGGGAGGGGGAGCAGAGGAGGTTCAAGTACTGTTCATCCTGGCTGAACAAGCAGGGTACAAGACAGGAAGTCACTTTCTGTTCATGGTTGTGGTCAAGCAGTCTATCATGGAAACAACCCATAAAATCATATCCTCTTTTATGCACGAGGTGTTTCATTTTTTGTGGGAAACCAAGGGTTAAAAGCACATTGTGATCCATCCAAGTGGTAAAGCTACATTAGCATTTAACTGTTGTAGGTCTTTTCATGTTCATTTAGCACTTGTGTAGCAAAGGGTTCAGATCTCAGCACCCAGTTACTTAATGTGTTGCTTATTTAAAGAATACAACTATGCTCTTAAGTTGTGAGATTTCCAGTAGGCTGTCTACTAGCCAGCAGGCATGGCACAGTTTTTTGAAAAAAACAAAAACAAAAACAAAAAAAAAAACCTCCCCATGGGACAATAACACCAAAAACATTACCAATGACCTTGACGCATAAATTTGTCTGTAGATACCCAAAATGTGTGAAGGGAAAAAAAAAAGAAGGGTGACTTAAAGGGGCTGCAAGTTTACATGTATTATGAGCAATGCTTTTTACCTGTCTAGAAAGCCATCAATCTTCAAAGGCCTCAAAAGTACTTTTATATTAACGAACAAGTGCACAATCTCCACTGGGTTATTTATGCCGGCACAAACAAGGTTTCCACAGAGGTGCTGGGCTGGGTTTATTGCCACAAGTGGGGTTGAGAAGGTGAGGGAGCAGGAGACATTTTTTCCACTTGTTCTGTGCAGATAATGAGTTTCTATTGGAAAGGCATTCAACAGCCGGGGGGGCGGGCCGGAGGGAGGGGGTATGTATGGTATTGGGAGTATTTTGTGGAAAAGCAAAACTGAAGTTAGCTTTAGAATAAAACTTTTTTTTAAAAAAGAAAAATTAAAAATGGATAATCCTTTGTTTCTATGTGTGTGTGTGTGTGATCCAAGAATAACAATAGACTCTACCAGACCAGGAGGGTAAGAACCAAAATACTAAAACCAGAAAGAAAATAATTGATCGTGGAACATTTATTACAGCTCAGGCAGTAAGTCTAGTGGAGCAGTGGGGAGAAGTCAGAACCCAGGTCTAGGAGGGAAGATGAGAATCTGGGCAAATCATCAACTACCTGTGTAGTAAGTACTATGTGTGTCATTTCCTTCTCGTCTTGATGATGAGATCAGGAAAGTCAGTTGGCAGAAAAGCATTCGTATTTATAGATTGTTTGGAGATATGCAGTTCAGTGTAAATGCTGGTCAGTTTTTATCTTACCAAATATTTTTATCTACCTGCTAATTTTAATTACTTTTATGAACATTTTAATTTTTCTTCCTTGTCCTGATTTATTAAATATTACTAGACTTTTTAGATTTCCCCCCTCTTTAAAAATTATGCAGGGCTAAAATCAGGCTGAACAGAAATTTTATAGGGAGCTGGTTGGGAATGAGGCTCTAAGAGACAGAAGACTCAAAGGGGACAAGGGGAATAAGGATACAAATCCATATATGCTACTTTTATACAGCTGTTAAGTCTAAATTGTAGACTCTAAAGTGAATTGTCAAGAATCAAAAATTAATTCAGATTTAATGCAGTTGTGTTGCCACAAAAGGGATACAGGAAAAAATTTTTCCTGAAAACCTATTTGGGATTTTTTTAGAAGAAAAAAGGGAAGAGAGACATGGATGGGGATTACCAGACAAATTTCATGCCAGTCTGATAGAAGAGAACAGGAGATTAAGTAAAACAGGTTTTACTGTTTAGCTGCATTCAATTAATACAAATGTATATAAAATGTTAGTAATTTGAGATTAACATGCTTTAACATCTTATGATGGGAAACATTATAATCTATTGTATACAAGCACTTGCAGACTTCTTATATGACCATATTTGTTTTTTTAAAAAAAAATGAAATATTAAGCCCCTGGTCTGATCTAAAGCCACTATTGCATTCTTTGGATACATGTATGAAATTTCCTGTTTAGCCAGAAAACTGGTGTTGACAGATACACCAGACTATATTGTGAGGCAGGTTGATTTTTTAAAAGTCTATTATATGCAGTTGAGTGTTGAAAATGTTAAAGAAAAAAAATTCTATTTGTTTTCATTCAGTATTAGTTTAGTTCAAAATATAGCAAACTCCATCCAGGTGCTATAAAATGACCAGTTACTGCTTAGTTAACTAGGTGTAAAGTTTTACATATACATTAATGTCAATAGTTTTATTACAAGTTGTGTAAAATGGATTCTAGTTTAAAAAATGGGGGGGAAGATTAGATTGCTCCTGAAACTGAGTGTAGAGCATGTAAAATTATTTTACTGGATTCTGTTTGACTGTACTCAATTTAAAAAGTTGTATGTTGTAGAAAAAAAGTTGCAGAATCTAAAAAGAAAAATCTGCTTTTAATTTATTCTTTTTGTATTAAGAATTTGTATAGTACCTTTACATTTTGCAAAACAGTGTTGTCAACACTTATTAAAGCATTTTCAAAGTGAAATGATCCCTGATGGCTTTTCAAGGTTTTGTATGTTCCTTCCCTTAATGTCAGATACTTTGACTTTGACATTTAGTTCACTGCAATCTGGCAACTGACAGTGGTCACCTCTGAACATTAGCCTAATATCCTAACATCCTTAGGCTTGTTTTCAGCATCATATCTACAGATCAGATACTTTGGATTTCTCTTTGGGGGAGACACATGGGATATTGATGGAATTTGTGATTTCATTTGCATAGGGAAATCTCAAATGAGGATATCCTCCCCATTAATGGAAGCTGGCACTTTTTGTGCTTTAGAGGTGCCTAGTCAGCTAATAAACAAATATATAAAATAATTAAGCACTTGCTACACAACTCTATTTGCTTTAAAAAAAAAAACATTAGTGTTAGGTAGTATAGTAAGCACTTGAGATATAAAGAAAGGCAAAAATATTCCGTCCTCCAATTGAGAAGCCTACTTTCTATTAAGAGAGAAAACATGCAATTAATTATATACCTATATGAACTATACAATGTAAACTGAGAGCAAAGTCACAGAGACAGGACTAACAGGTAAGAGGTAAGGCTGGAGAAAATGCCTTCTGCAGAAGACACTATGAGCTAAGTCTTAAAGGAAACCAGAGAAGCTGAGAGATGGAAGAGTGGTGTAGAGCATTCGAGGAATAAGGAGCCAATGCACAGTCTGGAAAGGAAGTGTCATGTATAAAGAACAGAAAGAAGGCCAGTATAACTGGACTACAGATTGCTTAAAGACTACCTACAGGATCACATATAAAGTATTCTGTTAGGTATGTAAAGGCCTTTACAAGTGGCCACTTTTTTTCAATCTTCAAAGACTTCCTTTTAAGCAGGTCAAAGAACAAATCAACAATAACCAATAATTCAGTAAAGAGAACAACATCAATGAGATAGCATAACAAAATTTGTGAGATGCAGCCAAAGATGTATTTAGGAGAAAATTATTTTTATCTCTAAATAAGATTTACAACTCTAAATAAAACTAAGAATAGATCAATAAATTGTGCATGCAATTTTTTAAAACTAAGAGGAAAAAAAAACTTTAATTCCCAATAAAACACCCAAATGGAAATCCTGAAAATGAATGAGAAGGTAAGTAAAAATTAAAAGTTAAGAAAACCATTAAATAAATAAAACTAGGAACTAATTTTGGGGAAAGGGTGAGTGTCAGGGAACATAAATAGATAAAAGCACTGTTTGATTTTTTTTTAACAAGCAGAAAACAAAATTACCAATATGAGTAATGAAAAAGGTGAATATACTACCAATAAAGATGAAATTGCATAAAATAACTCCTAGTAATTGTTTCAATTATATGCCTGTAAAACTGAAGATCTAAGGGAAATGAAAATTTACAAAACTATAAACTGCCCACATTATAAAACAGGAAACATAATACTTAAATAATGTTATATTAGAAAAAAATTGAACAAGCCATCAATGAGCTCCCTATGGAAAAATTCCCAGGACCAGCGAATTTTACAAGTGAAATCTGCTAAACATTTAAGGAACAATTAATCACAAAACCAAATAAACTATTTGAAAAAGTAAAGGAGGAATCCTATTAAATTCCTTTTATAATACAAACATGGTTTTCATCCCTAAATCAGGGACAGCAAAAATAGAGAAAAAATTATAAGTTCTCTAAGGAATGCAAAAAATAGCAATATATCACCAAAGATCATACCTTATGACCAGATGGGATTTATACCAGAAATGCAGAGCTGGTTCCACCATGTCAATAACAAAAATCACATGATTATGTCAATAGATTCCAAAAGCCTATGATATAATACCCATTCCTATTAAAAAAAAAACAAAACACTAAAAAGCACATGTCCATGGTGGCAATGAATTGGACATTGAAGGATAAGCCATCAATTTGAAGAACAGCTGAACAAGTTGTGTTATATGACAAAAGGATACTGCTCTGCTATAAAAAAATGAGCAAGATGGTTTCAGAAAAATCTGGGGAAAATTATATGAATCCATGCAAAGTAAAGTGAGCAGAATCAGGAGCACTATAAAAACGGTAACAATATTTTAATGATCAGCTGTGAAAGATTTAGCTATTCTGATCAAGACAACAATCCAAGATAATTCCAAAGGACGTATAATGAAAAAGGCTATTCAACTCGAGAGAGAGAACTGATGAAATCTGAGTTCAGATTGAAGCATACTTTTTTCTCTTTATTGTTTTTCTATTTTTGTTTATTGGGTTTGAGGTTTTTTTGTTTTGTTTTGTATCACAACTAATGAATATATATTTTGTAAGACCTCACACACATAATTGATAAAACATTGGTTACCTATTAAATGGGGAGGGAGAAAGGCTGGAGAGAGAAATTGGAACAGATAAGAATGTAAAAAACAAAAATAAATCAATAAAGCAAAACAAAAAAAGGTAGAAATAGAGAAATTCAGATATGGGTAGATTATAAAGGGGAAAACAATGAGTTCAATTTGGGGCATAATGCGTCTCATGGGACTATGAGTAGTTACTTCAAGATATGTAAAAGACAAATCTAGAGGTCAGGAGGGAAGTTAGGGTTGCAAAAGTAAATTTTAACAATCAGCATAGAGATTATAATTAAGCCTATGGCTAAATGAAATCATCAAATGAAATAGTATAGGAGAAAAGAAGGTCCAAAATAGAGCCTTAAGAAAGTCCATGGATATTAGATACAATCTGGGTGAAGATCAGATTTTCTTTTCTGCATCATCATACTGGCACATCTCCTTTACTGATTACAGCCCTTTATTGAGTATAGCATATAGTAGTATGAGCTAAAACAAAAGCAGACATGGTGAGAAGACGTTTACCTGCATGGAAGAGAAGGAGAAAGATGCTTCTTGGAAGGGCATGGATGGTTTCTCTGGTCTGGAAAAAGCACTGCAAGGCATTCTGGAGAGCCTCTCTTTATACCAAGCAGTTAGGTGGGGCTCACAGACCTAGATGGGAATAAGAGGGAGTTCTCAAAGAATGCTTCTCAATTTTTTCAGAAAAATGAGACAAATTTCTCAGCAGAGTGGATAGAGGGAGAAAAACCATTTGAGATTTGAGAAAGGATGAAAAGGTTTGGAAAAAGAAAAGATGGTGAATGACATAGTGAAGTAAGGAGGGAGTGAAAATTTGTCTTGCTGCAGTAAGGGCCCAATTGAGATTATTAGACAAATTTGTAACTGTCAGCACAATTTTTTTTAAATTGTTCTCCAACTTAGTTCAAGATTATGTGAGTAGCACTGAAGGAAGAAGATGGAAGTAATCCAATGCTAAATCTTGGTGGAGCAGGGTCAGTGAGAGAATAAAAGGGCAAGAATTCTAAGAGAAGAAGAGGGTAGAACTGAACTGGTTCACCAAGATGTAAAGATGCAAAAGGAAGGAACAGTACAGAGGTGATGACTGGGGAAAGAACTGAAAAGATTTAGGGATTGGAAGTCTTGGTGAACTCAAAGAAAGAAATCTAAGGTAAAGCAAAAGGAGAGAAGGAATGACAATTTGACCAGAAAAGGGAACTTCAGAGAATTTTCATGTACATGAAAATAATATATTTATGGGTGACAGCAAGATTAAGGGTACCAACTACCTCTGTGTTTACCTGAGGTAGAGTGGAGGAGGAAGTTATGGAAACTGAATAAACTGAGAAACTAGGAGATTAGGGTGTTTGAGGGAAGCTCCATATGCATGTTGAGTCACCTGGTACAAAGGTAGGCCATGGGGAGGAGAAATAGGTGGTTAGCCAAGACCTGAATTCACTGAGGAAAGAAGTGATTTGCAGATCAGGAAACCCATATCTACCAGAATTGTGATTGGGGGTAGATATGGATTGAGTGAACTTCAAAAGAGGAGAAGCTACTGAAGGGAGAAGGATTTCATTACTACAGAGAGTATTAAGGAGTAAGGCATATTCCAACTACTTCATCTCAGGCACTGAGGAGGAGTAAAAGTGCAAGTGCTAGATAGAAAGGGTGGTGGGACTTGAGGGGATGGAACTGTGTCACCAAGAGAGAACCCAGTTTTAGTCCTTAAGAGGGAAGTAGAAGGAAAGGAGACTATTTTAGATAAAATTTGATACCTATAAAGGAGACAGAGAGGATAGTACAAGGCTTTAGAGTGGGACATTGAAGGGAATAACCTATTGCAAGTCACTTCTGAACCTCAGATTCTTCACCTATAAAATGAAGGTACTAGATTAAGTTATCTCTAAAACCATTTCTAGTTATGAATAATTATTTGTTTCTTCAGCTCAAAATTTGGTCACCAACTACAACTGACTGAGAAGAGATTTCCAGATGTAAGTATCTTTACCAAGGAATAAAGTAACAACACCTCACTAAAATGCTTTGGTATGCTCCTATATGGAATTCAAAGGATGAACTAAAAAAATTGAGGTCTCTCCTTGCACAGGACCTTTGGCCTTGAAAAAGTAAATCATCACTTTTAAATTAAAAAAAATTATCCCTAGGATAGTTAACTATACTTAGATTCAGGTATATACTTTTAGTTGGCCTAAGTTGTCACAAAAACCACCCCTTTTGGGAGGGAATCCAGAAGTTTTAAAATATATGTGAAACAGAAGGCAAGTCAGTGCCTGTCTATGTAAAGCTTGGTTATTCTTGCCTACAAATGTAGTTGTTTGATCCTCATATCTTATCAACAGAAATCTCTTATCTGCTCCAAAAGAATTTCTAGGAGAGGGGGCATTTGAGGGCATATCTTTTTGTTTCTCTCATCTCCCAGTGGAACTTCAAGGAGAAGCAAAATAAATCTTTACAAACAGTGGACTTTATTAATGCGAAATACTTTCTTTAATCCAGATTGCTTTTGTTTACCTTAAAAAACAAACAAAAAAAATCTTCTGAAATTAGAACCTCCAAAGGACCTTTCCATACCTACAGCAGCACACAAAAAGATGATAGTAGGTAAAACTATGGCTCTCCATTCATATGGCTTGCTCTTTTAAAAAAATATATAATAAATTCAATAGCAGCTAGGTAGTACAGTGGATAGAATACCTGCCCTGCAGTCAAGAAGACATCTGCATAAGTTCAAATCCAGCCTCATATGTGTACTAGTTGTATGATCTTGGACAAATCCCTTAATCCCATTTGCTTCAGTTCTTCATCTGTAAAATGACCTGGCAAAGGAAATGGCAAACCATCCCAGTAGTTTTACCAAGAAAATCTCAACTGAGTTCATAAAAAGTACAACACAACTGAACAAAAGTAATAAATTCTACATACTGTTTTCACAACTGTCCTTGGGATATTTTTTTCTGATTTCCTTTCTGTATATTGACAATGTCCAAAAATGTGACTGCCTGTCAGTATGTGGAGAATATGATACATCATCACTGATCCTCTAGAAACATGATTATTAGCTAATGTTTTGATAAGAATTATTCTTTCAGATTTCGTTTTAAACAATGTTGCTGCTCCTGTAAAAATTGTTCTCCTAATGTCTGTAAGCTTATGTTACCTGGACATCTCTAAAACTTCTTTTTTATAAGTTTCTTATGGCTCAATAATATTCATTCATTTCTATTCATATAGCATGATTTGTTTAGCTATTTGCAAATTGGCTAAGAGACCATCTAAGGTAGTGGTACCAAACTCAAATAAAAACAAATAAAAACAAGAGTTAATAAGCTGTACATAAGGATTCCCATGAGCCACATAGCTTAGAAAATCACATATTAATTATATTTTTATAAACTTTTATTTATTTTGTTAAATATTTTTACAATTACATTTCATCTGGTTCAGGTGGCACAAGAATGTTGTGGTATATGAGTAGGTATGATCTAAAGTATCTAATTAGATTTAATTTTTTTGCTTTTCTTTTTACCTTCCTTTCAATGTCCCTTTCAAGATCTGGAAGTTTGTGGCTATCCTGGTTTTCTTGAAAAATTTGATGTATTCTAACACTAAAATATCTGTATATTCAACTTTAATTTGTCCATTTCCAATAAAGGCAAGGTTTATATGATGCCCATCCTTCCTACTCTTTTCTCCATGTTTTATTCTCTTTTTCACACATATTCAAATTATAACAAATAGCAAATTGCAACCTTTCTATCTTTTCTAACATTAATATATTCCCTTTACTTTCCCCCTTTTCTTTTCACTTTTAAAATCCTCAGAACAGAAGCAATTCATACTCAAAACCTTTGTTTTTCTTATTTAAATTTCCTCAATTCTCTTTAATACCATTAAGGGTTATGAAGAGGTATTTGTTTCTTCTCCTCCTAGAATATCAGTACAATTTTACATCATCATCATACAGCTCTTTCCAATTGCTCAAATAAATGTACCTTCCTAGATTTCTCTGGACTCATTTCTGTAATTCAAAGTTCCTATTTAGTTCTAATCTTTTCATTAGAAATTCATAAAAGTGCTCTATTGCATTAAAGACATATTTTTCTCTATGATTATGCTCAGCTTTGTTAGGTCAGTTATTTTTGACAGTAAAGCTGAGCATTTTGCATTTTGGAATGTGATATTCTAAAATTTTTCTTTCATTTATTATAAAATGTACCAGGTCTTGTGTGATCCTGACTGTGGTTCCTTGTTAATTGAAGGGATGTTCTCCAGGTGCTTGCAGTAATTTTTCCTGGAAGAGCTCTAGATATTGGTTGGCTATGATACACCTAGGACTTTTCCTTTTTTTGTTCTTTTCAGAAAAGATTAGTGGGATCCTTCCTTTGTTTTGTCCCCTGATTCTAAGAGAACTATGCAGTATTCACTTATGTTTTCTTGAAATACAGAATCTAGGCTTAAAAAAAAAATCATGGTTTTCAGAGAGCTTAATGATTGTTAAAGTAGCTATCTGCTTTCCAAGGCAGTGGGTTTTATTTTTTAATCACATGCAATTTTCTATTTTTATAACTATTTAACTTTGTTGCAGCATTTACATGGAGTCATTGCTTTCTGCTTGTTTTAGTTTTTGGGAAGTCCATTTTTAGGGCAAAGTTGACCACTTTCCCTTCAGTTACTCTTTTTCCTTTCAATTCCTTCATCCATGGCTTTTACTTTTTTTTTTTTAACTTTTGCTTTAACTTCTTATATTCATGTATTTAGTCCCTGTGAAATATTTATTTTCCCCCCTTGAGTCTCTTCTTTCAGTTGTTTTAGAGTTAGATTTTTGATGTTGGCCAATTTTCTTTCTTTTTTTTCCTTTATTAAAGCTTTTTATTTATAAAACATATGTATGGGTAATTTTTCAACATTGACCCTTACAAAACTTTCCGTTAAAAATTTTCCCCCCTAGATGGCAGGAAGTCTACTACATGTTTATTATGTTAAAATTCTTGACAAATCAAATATGTATATATATATTTTTACAGTTATCTTGCTGTGCAAGAAAAGTCGGATCTTACAAGAAAGAAAGAAAAAATCTGAGAAGGGAAACAATGTAAGCAAACATCAATCAAGGAGTATGAGAATGTTATGTGGTGGTCCACATTTCACATCCCTCTCTCTGGGTGTATATGGCTTTCTTCACTGAACAATTGGAATTGGTTTGAAACATTTCATTGTTGAAGAGTCATGTCCATTAGAACTGATCCTCATATAGTATTGTTGTTGCTGTGTATAATGATCTCCTGGTTCTGCTCATTTCACTCAGCATCAGTTCATGAAAGTCTCTCCAGGCCTCTCTGAAATCGTCCTGCTGGTCGTTTCTTACAGAGCAATAATATTCCATAACATTCATATACCATAATTTATTCAGCCATTCTCCAATTGATGGGCATCCCTTCAGTTTCCAGTTTCTAGCCACCACAAAAAGGGCTGCCACAAACATTCTTGCACATGTGGGGCCCTTTCCTTCCTTTATGATCTCTTGGATATAAGCCCAGTAGAAACACTGCTGGGTCAACTTTGTTGCCCACAAGCCATTTTGATTTGTATTAATTTATACATACATACATACATATATATTTAAAACTAGGACAATTTACTTTTATATCCTGTGCCATTTTCACTTATGATTTCTTGAAATATAGGCTTTTATTTTATAGGAAAATTGTTAAAGTCCTGATCTCTATGCTGTCATTGGTCCCAGATGGCTCCCGAGGCAAGAGTGAGGCTGGTGACTCTGCATAGCCCTGCTTCACTTAAATCCAATTCACTTGCAAGACAGGCCATCTTCCTGATGTCAGGGTCTTCTCTGAGAACAAAGGATAAACCCTCATCAAGGTCATTCACTGAGTCCTGGGTCACACCATCTAGTAGACTTTAGTCTTGCATGGATTTCGACACCTTTGGAAGAGTGAGGCTTTGTGCAGCTCTGCCTTACTTAAATCCAATTCATGTACAAGTCAAGACATCACCCTTGTAGTGACATTAGTCCCCTTCGAGAAGAAGAAAAGGGTCTGCATGAGGTCTCTACACAGAAAGTAGAGGACTTCCATAGCAGGTGTTGAGTTGTAAACTTCTCATTAAAGGGATTGGCCTTAGCATGAAAGGTCATCTCAGGGGGTGGACCCAAGGGGTTGTGAAATGAGAAAAGAGGCAGGTAGATGGAATTTGTGGAAAGCTCCCCTTCATATGCTCTACATTCAATTATTGGATTATAAATTTGGAGCTGGAAGGGTCATTAGAAATCATTAAGTTCAATTTCATTTTACAGATGAAGAAACTGATCAAGTTAAGTGATTTGCCCAAGGTCATTCAGTACCTGAGCCAGGATCTAAATTCAGGTCTTTTTTGACTCGAAATTTAGTCCCCTGCTGGCTAAACTATACTAGTAGCAATAGTTCCTTTTCCAATCTCTATTTCTCAGATTTCTCAATCTTTTCCTTCAGCAAACTAAAGCCTAAAAGCCAAATCAGATCACTGTTTCTGTATATTTCAGCAGCTACGCTTTTGAGTAAATTAATTTAAATGTTTTTTTAAATTTTGATTATTAAAATAAATTTGATTTTAAAAATGTAAGAATCATTCTTAGCCATTCAGCAGATAAATCAGAAACAGGCAGTTTTCAGACAAAGTAATCAAAGCTACTGATAAATATGAACAAATGCTTTAAAATCACTATTAATTAAAGAAATGCAAATTAAAAAAAATTCTGACCTACAATCCACACCTATCAAAATGGCTTACATGACAGAAAAAGAATATGACAAATGTTTGAGGGAATGAAGGAAAATTGAGACCTTAATACACTACTGGTGAAATTGTATACTAATTCAACCTTTCTGTAGAATAATTTGGAACTTCATCGAAAGAGCAATTAAATCATACATGCTCTTTGACCAAGCAATACTACTACTATTACACCTATATCCCAAAGATACAAAAATGAAAAAAGTTGGAAATTGAGGAGATACTCATAAATTCGGGAATGACAACAAGTTGTTGGGTATGAGTGTGATGGAATATTAAATGATGAGCAGGATGTTCTCAGAAAAATCTGGACAAACTTGCTGATGATACAAAGTGAAACAAGCAGAAACAGAACCTTGTACACAGTAACACCAGTACTATAAGATGGATCAACTGTGAATGACTAAGCTATTCTCTTCAATACAATGATCTAAAACAATTCTGATGATGAAATGATGCTGTCCATCTCAGAGAAAGTTTGAATATAGATCAAAAAATACTTTTTCTTTATTTTTGTTAGGGGGGGTTGCAAAGGCTATGTTTTCTTCAGGACTAATAGGGAAATAAATTTTGCATGACTGCCCACATTAAAAAAAAAATCAATTTTAGCCTACGGGCCAAGACAAAAATAGTTAATGGCTACATGAGACCCTAAGGCCACAGTTTGCAAACAATTGTTCATGCCCCAGATTGAATACTACTTATGAAGCTTTCCCCATCTCTCTTTATACTATCACCATCCCCTTTCATACAGTTGATAATGCCTTCTCCCTCTGCAAATTAGATAGTATCCAGTTATCTGTAAGTAAGATATATCCCCCTAGAAGAAAGTAAGTTCTTTGAAGCAGGAATTGATTTTCCTTCTGCTTTTGTTATCAGCCCCTTATACACTGTCTAGCACATTGTAGGCACTTAATAAATTTCTTTAATTGAATCAAAGGTTCATAAAATTCTTTTATTCAAAAATATCTTGCAAGATAGGGAATGTGTAATATTTTCCCTATTTTTAGATAACAAAACTGAGATTTAGAAAGTCTGCCCAAGGCCACAGAGCAAATAATTATCAGTTAAAAAAAAAAAAAAAAAAAAAA
>JAJPUD010010191.1:7726-65150 GCA_023553655.1 Myrmecobius fasciatus | reverse complement strand
TCCTATTTTCCAGTTTTTGATATTTCTGTTGCCCTGATCTCAATTTATTTCCCCATTCTTCTTCTAGCTCTCTTTTGAGATTCTTAATGCAATCATCCAGGTAAGCCTTCTGAAAGGGAGACCAACTTAAGTCTGCCTTTGTGGCTTCATCTGGGATTGTTTTCATAATGTCAGGATCTGGGGACTGTTCTATTTTTTCTCCGTAAAAGCTTTCTATGGTGAGAGCTCTCTTCTGCTTCTTGCTCATGATTTAAAGTTGGGATATTGGTCAAAAGCCGAGAAAACTGCAACAATTTATATTTGCCCTGGGGCAGTTTGCCGAGTTGACTTCCAGTCTGAGGCTGGTCGGGCTAGATTTGCACCAGGACCACGTTTTCAGCTTTTCTCAATCCACCCCCTTCCAAAGGCAGATCTGCCAAAGCACCTGCCCGCAAGCAGAGCAAAGTGGCCCAGGCGTCTCCCAGGGGCTTCCTGGGTGCCCAAAATCCGCCCCTCTATCGCAGCCCTGACTTCCGCCCCGGCTGGAGTCCGATCGCGACCGGAGGCCGATTTCCCCTGAGGCTAACCTTCTCTGGAGTTCTTTCAAGGTAGATCTTTTATAGAAGTGCGTTGTTGTCCAAATGCTTGGTGAGGACCTCACTCAGGAACCAGTTTTAAGGCTTACTTTCTGGATTTGAGGGAATTGTCGGAGGGAGTTCACAGAGAAAGCTGTCCGCAGTTCGCCATCTTGGCTCCGCCCCCCAACTGTCTATCTTTCTAATCAGCTCTTTCTATACCTACAAATTTTTATAGTCAGCATTTGGAAACTAAAGAGTATCCTCTTATTGAGAATGGCTAAGCAAATTGTAGTCAATGAATGGAATGGATTATTATTGTGTCATAAGAAATTATCAAATGGACAATTTCAGAGAAAAGTAGGAAAGCCTTGAGGAACTGATGCAGAATGAAGTGAATAAAAAGAGATAGGTTAAGAAATAAGTTATAATCTCATTTAAAAATAAAAAATAAACTATTTTTAAAGGATTTAAAAAGAATTCTTTCCTTCAAGGCTTGGTGTAAATATCACCTCCTCTAAATCTTCTTTGATCCTCTTATTTATAGGTTGGCATATATTATGTGGTAGCAATTGTGGTGTATGAGAAAGTGTTGGATTATAAGTTAGAAAACCTGAGTTTGAAGGCTGATTCTGCCACTTTATTTGAATAAACAAATAATTTCTCTTTTTTGGCTCTATAATTCAGGGTTAAGCTGGAAGACTTTTAATGTTCCTCTCAGCTCTATTATTCTGTGACACTTTACTAATAATATTGCAATTTATAACATAATTGTTTTTATATTTGTCATATCCCATCAAATGGGTCTTAGAAGGATTCTGCTTATTCTTAGTTTCCTTAACTATAAAACATGGATTCTAATAAAACCTCCTAGTATTTTAAAACTAAAATTAGATAAATATTTATAAAGATTTTACAAACCTCAAGTGATGTATAAATATGCTATCATCATCATCATCATCATCAATTACAGAAGTTAATATACAAACTCCCTAGCAGAATCTTACTTTTGAATTTGGAATATTTTATATTATAAATACACAAAATTTGGAAGGAATGTATCTTTCAGTTCTAAGTTTCACGCTTCTATGACGTCCTTTATGTAATCCTTCCAAATAGCATTTAACTAACTTACCATTCTGAGTTCCAAAATAGTTTTTATAAAATACTTCTTCATAACAAGACATTAAAAAAGGGTAATTTAAGGGGGAAAAGGGAGTTTCTTGGCCTGGGAAATACAATCTAAAAAGAAATCATTTGGGTATGAAATAAGATGTGTGAAGATAGAGTTCACGAGTTTCTATTCCTTAACTATACCAATTAGAAAGAGCAAATGTAGCTCTCTATCTCTGAATAGTTTTAAAAACCAACATATAAAATCATATAAATAATATGTAAATCTTCCTTATTGGTCTTGAAGTAAATTCATTCTCTTATGATAATAAGATAAAGTTTTCCTTTATATGAGAAATTATATATTTATCAGCTGCAAATCCACTATGAAATAATGACACATAATATAGTTATCTACACAACATAAAAATGTAATTTAAATAATTTAGATGTCTTGTTATATACTAAAATCATACCTCCTCTTCTCCCCTCTTCCTAGAAGATATATTTGAGAGCTTCTAATCAGATAAAAATCCAGTGCAAGTATTGCATGTGAAAAATTCATTTATCTCTTTACTATGTCATTAATTAAACATTTACTGAACACCTATTGTATGCCGGGCACAGAACTAGTTGCTAGAGATTCATCAAAGAAAAAACTGAAGATAGTACCTTCTCCCAATGAATTTTCACTAGACTGACTTCATACAACATGAACGCATTTAAATAAATTCTTTTAAGATTTTTTTTTTCTTTTTTAACTGCACTAGAACTTTTGAGACACATTGTACGCAAAAAAAAGTGATTTTTGTCTGGGAATGGTAGGGACTAATAACTGGGAGAATTGGTAAAATTTCTTCAATCAATCAACAACAAAAAAGTTATTAAGTATTTAAATTTCAGGTATTATGCTAAGTGCTAAGCATGAAAAAGAAAAATGAACCACTCCCTGCCTTCAAGGATGACACATTATTTCAGTAAATCTGCTGTTGGTTTTCTATTCTTGACCCATTGCTTATAGTGGAGCTTATTCTTATTATATAGTTCTTGTTTGGCAGACAATCAAAAACTTTACAACACTTTACTCTAGATGAAGTTTCTTTCAAGACTAACAAATATGAATCCAACAATTGAGGGAAGTTGGTATTAGTATGTTCTGATAACCCACTTATAAAAATATAAAATATAACAAAAAACTCAATGATTAGATGAATTTTAAAAATGACTCTTAGAAAATATTAGAATCAAAAGTTCTTATCATCAGGGCCAATTTTAGGCAAAATTGCAAAAGATTAGTATTAATCTTTGGTGATCCTTTCTTTCTCTTTCTTAATACACTTCTATTTTAATGCCACATCATTCCTCTATTCAAAAACTTTCAGTGGCTTCAAATTCCATCTCCAATAATTCCTAGTTATATGACCATGACTATTCTTAGCTATATAATCTTTTAATCAACAAACATTTATTAATTATTAATAAATTTAATTAATAGTAACCAATAAATTATTAAGCACCTACTATGTGCCAGAAATTATGTTAAGCGCTAGGGATACAAATAAAAGATAGAAAAATAGTCTCTACCCTCAAGGAGCTTACAATCTATTTGTCAAAGAAAATGAAGGTGAAATGAAAGGGAACAAATGGCCATAGGCCATTAGAAGTACTGCAACACAAAAGTGATGATGAATTAAAAAACAAGTAGAGGAACTGATGGAAAATGAAGTTATCTGGAATATACTGAACCCTCTATCAAAGTAGCCTTTGGGGTCAGATTTTTTTGCTTCTCACTCAAGCCAGAAAGTTTAGAAACAATTGACAGTGATGAAAAAGTGTTGAATATCTGAGTTGATCTCCATGATGATTAGATTTCAGGTGTTGAGTTTTCTGATCCATCTTGATGATATCCTCTTCCTTCAATTCATCAAGTGAAAAAACATTTACTAAGTATTTAGTTTATGCTGGACACTGTAAAACCATTGGGAATATGAATACAAGCATAGAAAGACAACCACTATCCTTAAGAAACTTACTTTTTAGAAATAATTTTTAATGGTAGAAGACAAAATATAAAATGAAACTGAGGGCAACTAGGTGGCATAGTGGATAGAGCATCAGCCCTGAAGTCAGGGCTCCTCAGGGGAAAAGTAACCCTGTGGGAGAATTATGGCAAAGTCCAAAGAACAAAGAGGATTGGGTGGGTCCTTCATTAAACTGGAATTCTGTGGAAGAACTCAACATGAGAGAAAGGGGGCAAGACCCAATTTAAATATTACATCTTCCATGAATTATTTCCAATTAAACCTTAACCAAAAATATTTACCCTCCAAATTTTCTTAGAGGACTTCATTTGGATCTCTCCTTTCATGTTTATAACATTTCTTTTATATCATGTTTATTGGATACATATAATAGAGAATGGACTCCTTGATAATATAATCTTTTTAACTTTTCAATTTTATTTTCTCAGCACTGAACATAGTTTTTGGAACACAGCAAGTATTTAATAAAATATAGTTAAATTGAAGTGAAGTGAATTCTTCCTCTCTCCCTCCTTTCCTTCCTTTCTCCCTCCCTCTCTCCCATCCTTCCTTCTTTCCTTCCTTCCTTCTTTACCTCATTCCTTCTCTCATTCCTTTTCCCCTTCTTTCCTAGCAATCCTTTCCCCAATCTGTCCTCCTGTTTAGGTGCAAAATATTTCTGAGAGAAACCTGGAATCCTGTCAATTAGAAAGTGTATCTTAAAACCTATCTAGTTAGTGCTTTCCTCTCTTCTCCAAGCCACTCTGTTTCTTACTTCTCATTCTGGCTATGATCAACACCTGTGATCCCAGGATACACACACCCAGTGGAAAGTACATATATAGGGCAGAAAGCCTAGTATTTGAGTATTAAACACTATTCACTTAATGCTATTCCCACTGCCTTCCAGACCTCCCAGACTGAATTCACCCCATCTGCTTGGTTCTCCCTTCCCTAGTTGATCTTCTTGACCTTGGCCTGCTCAGAATTGCAATTTTCCCAGACTTCCTGCTTAGTTGAACTGCTGATCCTGACCTTTCATGGACAGCCCAGTCTAATTTCTAACCATTCTGCAAAAAGAAAACTATTTAGGAAATATATGTAATTTACAATGTGTTAACATTGATTTCAAGAAATTAAAGAGCAGCATTTCAAGTGGGAGAAAAATAAACCAGATATTGGGTAGATGCATATATTTATATAAAAGAAACCAAACCTGAGCTTAGTCATTACAATAATAAAGGAAAATGCAGTGTTGATAGCATGATAATAGGTTTGAAGGTCTGTCGGTACCCAAAGAAAGGAAATATACTACATGGAAAGATATATAGATATGTATATATGTATTGTTCATCTATATGTAATCATGCATGTATGTGTATATATATATATATACATATATATATATATATATATATATATATATATATATATATATATATATGGAATTTCTTTTGTGTATTGAGGTAAGTGATCTTAAATTTTCTTCCAGTCCTAAATATGAGGATGGAAGGGAAGGATCATAATGGTGATTTAATATTTGTGGACATTTTTTTATTTTTAGTTATGATATAAACTTGGATTAAGGAATAGTAAGAACTTAAGTTAACATTTCAGGATTTGAACCCCAGGAGAAAAGGTGGAGTTGTTGCTTGGCAGCAGTACTCATAACAAAGTATGTCTGGCAATCTCCAAAACAACTTTCTGTGAACTCAGCAGAAAACAATGTACAGTATATTCAAGAGGTTTAATTTCATCCTCAGTTCCATAGAAGACAGCAGGTGCTCTGAATAATACTTGTGGAAAGCATATTCAAGTGGTCAAGCAACAAACTACATACTCAAGGGAGATATAAATCATGACCTAATAATTCTCTTCATCCCAGCCAGTGATGGAATCTTGACTATAAGAAGTCTAAACCTAAAATCTAAAAATCTGTACTTTATTTAATATCTTTCATAAAGAAAAAAAATCTTTTTTTTTTCTAAATGGAAGTTCTCAGTCAGTTGTTCAAAGCAGGCTAATAGTATAAATAAATTGTTTAAAATTTTCTGATTCATAACTTTTTTTCTTTCTTATTTCGATCAATGAAATTCAGATAGAAATGATCTATTGACAAATGATTCCTTTGCTATTACTATTTCATTTTTAATGTATTTTGTGCTCTACAGATTATTATACTGATGATTGTTATAATTATAGTGATTATAATTATCATTTTATTTCATATACTTTCAAAGGTATATCCATGTTTCATAAAGAAGTGGTAAAAAAATTTACAACTTATTTCAAAATGAAAAGCTTAAAATTTTTAAGTATGCAGCTAACAGTAAAATATCTCCAAAGGTATCCATTAAACTTGTACTTTGGGTGACATTTTTCTCTTTTAGCAAAATTAGACTACATGAATTTTCAAACTCATTATTTTGATTGAATTATTTGGCTATTTCCATGAAAAATAATTCATTTATCAGGTCAATTAGTTTGGATTTATTTTTGCTGAATTGTTTTCACTATTTGACATTGAATAGAGAAAATATAAAGCAATATTTCTAACTGCCAATTGAGATATAGGACTTATAAAATCTCTGAGTCTTAAATTTCTTAAATAAATCCCAAAGCACTTGGATTATTCTACTTTTATTTATTACATGAAGACAATTATTTTCTATATAATCTACCTGTTTCATAAACATATTTTCTAACTCTATAAATATAATTTAAAACCTAAACCAAAGACAAACATTTTAAAAATATCATCACTTTTTATATTCAAAATCAAATTAGGAGGGGCAGGTAGGTGGCACAGTGTATAGAGCACCAGCCCTGAATCAGGAGGACCTGAGTTCAAATGTGGTCTCAGACACTTAACATTCCCTAGCTGTGTGACCCTGGGCAAGTCACTTAACCTCAATTGCCTCAGCAAAAAGCAAAAAAAAAAAAAATCAAATTAGGAGGGGGCATCTAGATCGTGCAGTGGATAGAGCACCAGCACTGAAGTAGAAGGACCTGAGTTCAAATCTGGTCTCAGACACTTAATACTTCCTAGCTGTGTGATCGTGGGCAAGTCACTTAATCCCAATTGTCTCAGAAAAAAAAAAAATCAAATTATGAGGTAGATACAGAAAGTTGTCCTATAATTTAAATAGATGTCTCCCAAAACCACCGAGAATGCAAAATCACAGAGCTTGTGGAGAACCACATAAAACCATGTAGCTTATGGAAAAAATGAGATTGGGAGCATAATGCTCAAAAATTTCTAATATCACATGTTTTAAAAAATAGAACCTAATTTTTTAAAAAGGTAATATAATCCTATACATATTAGATGGTTAAGAAATACAAAAACAAACAAAAAAACTACAATAAATATTGGTTGTCCATACAAGGCCTCAGCCTATGCCCCTACCTGCAAAAACAAGTTGCACTCTCCAAAGCTCTAAGAAGCTCCTATTGCACCAAAAGATATACAATAACTATGACACATTACCTTGACAAAGACTTGAAATTTGTTTGGGAAAGTGGGCCTTGGAATAAGTTACAACTTGTGAGATACTGTGAAGTCATGCATTTTTCTTAGTTTTCTTGCTGTTTCTTGGGAAAAAAATGGTACAAAAATTAATTCAAAATTTGTATTATAATAAAAATATTTCCTAATATAGCAATTGAATTGTAAGAAAATTGTTTTTGAAACACATAATATAAAAGAACTGAGTATTATTATTTCTATTTTATAGATAATGAAACTAATAAAAACTCAATGCATACCCAAGGTTTCACAGCTAGTAAATGCCTCTAGCCTTATTTCAATTCAAGTCTCCCAGATACCAGGTCTAGCATTCTACCCTCTGAGCAGCTCAGTTACCACTGGAAATGGGGTTATAGTTTTTTTCAACTATATGAAGTCAAGTTGTTGTTGTTGGTGGTGGTGGTGGTGATGGCGGCAGTTTTGCAGGGACTATTGTAGGGAAGAATCCAAATTCTCCATATTACTGATAACATCTTATTCTTAACTATAAGTTTGAAAGTAGATACAAACCAAGCACTTCTTCATTAGAAAAATAATAAAGTTAACAAAAAAACCCTCTAGCACCTGAAGTGATGAGTAATATGACATGATTACAAGAATATAAGGATGAGTGAAAATAATGCAGAATGATGATTCACAGGACAATTAACACTGGGCAGATTTTAAAGAACCTACTATTGGGACAAGTAAGGATATATGTCCCAATCTGTTCCCAACTTAAAAGTAACTATAGAAGATTGAAAATCTTATACTGATTTCAAACATCCATACACATACATTCGTGCACATTTGTTTATCCTATCCAGTCACTGGTTAGAGGCTAACAGCTGATAGAATCTGAAAAGGGAACAGCTGTAAAGAGGGAACAGATCTAAGAGAAGCTGAAGTTGACAGAGTGTTGAACACTTTGCTTGTCTGGAATCCATGGTCACTCTTACTAGTGCCTAACATGATTGGTCTTTGGGGGTTGGGCTTTGGACTTGAGGCTGAAGTGGTGATGATCAGGATGGTTTGATGTTAATGTCCCTAATCCTTTGGATTCAGCAACTGGGACCTAGCCAAGGCTTTTTTTTTTTTTTTTTTTTTTTTTTTTTTTTTTTTTTGCTTAGCTTTGTTAGTACATCCCTCTTTTACCAGGAAAGAAGACCAGTGTAATTTCATTCCCTCTTAGACAAGTCTCTGATGTTCATGTTCAAATATCCTGTCAAATTTTCTTCCATTTCAAAAGTTAAGAAGATCAGAGTCCAAGGTGAAGTTTAGTAGTGTGGCGGAAAGGAGAGAAAAAAAGAAGAAATGAAAAGAAAGAGAACAGAGGAGGAAAGGGAAAAGAGCAGAAGGAAAGGAATGAGTAGAAGCAGAGAACAAGGAAGACGAGGACTCAAGGTGGAAGAGGAAGAGTAGGAGAAGAAGAAAGGGAAGAAAAGAGAGAAAATAATGATACTATATAGTGAAAGGAATGGGCAGCTAAGTGGTGCAGTGGATAGAGCACTGTGTTTAGAATTAGGAAGAGTTATCTCAATTCAAATACAGCCTCAGACACTTACTAGCTAAATGACCCTGGCCAAATCATGAGCCCTGTTTGCCTCAGTTTCCTCATTTGTAAAATGAGCCAGAAAAAATGGCAAAACCCTTTGTCACAAAAATAAGTGAGACATGACTGAATGGAACTGAATCATAACTATAAATATTAGGACAACTAGGTGGTACAATAGATATAGTATTGGGCTTGGAGTCAGGAAGACTCATCTTCCTGCGTTCTAATCTAGCCTCAGGAACTTTAGTTGTCTAAACAAAGGCAAGTCACAGAATCCTGTTTGTATTGGTTTCCTTATATGTAAAATGAGCTGGAGAAAGAAATGGCAAACCCCTCCAATGATTTCCAAGAAAACTCCAAATGGGGTCACAAGGAGTCAGACATGACTGAAAAATGGCCAAACATGTGAGAAGGGAAAAGAATCACTGGAGCTTAGCCTTAAGTAGAATTAGACTTTAGATAAAATCTATAAACCATGGAAAAACCAGGGCTGAAAGAAGTCATGGAAGCAATGCTGAGTTGCTGCTTGTCAGCCATGATCAAACCAGGACAGCTTGAAGAAACAAGAGGACAAAAGACTTGAAACCAAATCTTTATGATTAAAATAGCTGCCAAGGAAGAGAGGAAAGATTTGAACTCAATATGAAGGAATAATAAAGCTGAGAGAGTAGTAATAGGGACTGCCATCCAAGAGATGTTAATTCTCAGTATGATTAGGAAGAACTGGTGAAACATTATAGATCCTTCTATGAGAAACAAGAACAAGGCAGTTCCTTCTCTCAGCCTCCACAGGGAATCATACCTCTTATTGTGATGAAGGAAAAAGAAGAGAAAAAGGTGGCACATTGATAGACTCTAAAAAAGATATTTTAGTATCTTCCAGTTCAAAAGAGTGCTAGCAACTGTGTATAGTTGAGAATTATATTCTATTCCCTCTAGGAGAGGATCAGAATCTAGTAAGGAGTAAAGCAATGATTAAGAAGTCAGTATGGAGAGGAGTTTGTGAGCAAAGAACTAAGAACATAATGAAAGGTAAAATATGCAATTTTGATTATATTAAACTAAAAAGTTTTTGCAAAAACAAAATCAAAAGAAACAAGATTAAAAGAGAAGTAGAAAGGTGGGAAAAAATCTTTACAGGCAGTATTTTTGATAAATATCTCATTTCTAAAATATATAAAGAATTGTGTCATTCCCCAATTGATAAAAGGTCAAAGAATATGAACATTTTCAGATGATGAAATTAAAGCCATCTATAGCCATATGAAAAAATGTTCTAAATCACTATTGATTAGAGAAATGTAAATTAAAACAACTTTGGTATAACATGTCACACCTCTCAGATTGGTTAAAATGACAGGAAAAGATAATGATAAATGTTGGAGAAGATGTGGGAAAGGTGGGACACTAATGCATTGTTGGTGGAGTTTTGAAATGATCCAACCATTCTGGAGAGCAATCTGGAACTATGTCTAAAGGGCTATAAAACTGTGCAAAGTGTGCGTACCCTTTGACTTAGAAGTGTAATTACAGGGTCTGTACCCCAAAGAAATCATAAAGGAAGAAATAGACTCACATGTGCAAAAATGTTTGTAGCAGCTTTCTCTGTGGTAGCAAAGAATTAGAAAATGAATAGATGGCCATCATTTGGGGAATGGCTGAATAAGTTGTGGTATATGAGGGTAACTGATACTGTTCTATAAAAGATGATGAACAAGCTGATTTTAGAAAGGCCTGGAAAGATTTACATGAACTGATGCTGAGAGAAACAAGCAGAACCAGGAATACATTGTACACAATAACAGTAAGAATGTTTGATAACCAACTATGAAAGATTTGGTTCTTCTCAGTGGTTCAGTGATCCAACACAATCCCAATAAACTTTTGGCAGAAAATGGCATTTGCATACAGAAAAAGAACTTAAGGAGACTGAATGTAAATCAACACATGCTATGTTCACTTCTTTTTTGTTTTATTTTTTTTAATTTCTCCTATGTTTTTCCCTTTTTCTCTGATTTTTCTTTCCCACCATGATTCATAAACCAATGTGTGTTAAAATAAACAAACAAAAAAAGTCAGTATAGTATAAAGAAAAGAGTGCCGATTCTCAAATCAAAGTATTGAAGTTCAAATATTGTCTCTGAAACTTATTGCCGATTTGAATTTATGCAAATTGCTTACTTTCCTTAGTTTTCAGTTTAAATTAAGAACCTGACCTAAATAGCTTTTTAGGTGTGTTCTCTCTTAGAGCCTAAGGAAAAGACATATCTAGTAACCAGTTGGGTTAGTATATAGTTATTACTTGCATGTGGACAATACTTACAAATGTGATTTTATAAGGTGCTTTGCAAATTTTAAATTACTATATATTTGTTTGCTATTGTTAATAAGAGTACAGGCTATGAAAGCCTGATTGGCACATACAAGTAAGATGAGTATTAATTGATATGAGTTTATGTTCTACTAGAATCCAGGACAATTTAAAGAGTATCTTTTGACATTGTTACAACTCCCCTGATGAATCAGCTTGTTCTTTTTAATGATTTTCCATGCAGGGAAGATGGGGAGAGAGAAGACTAAGATAGTTTATAAAGGTAGACTATTGTTTGTATATATTGTCTCTTTCAGCTATGGTCAGTGGATAATAGTTGGTAAGGGTGATTATGAAACAGTGGAACTGAAAGATATTAGTCATATAACTGGCATCTATGAGACTGCTTCTAAAAGAACAGGAAGAACAACAAAACAACAGCAGTTCACTCTATTTCTGATTACTAAGTCAAAAAGCATTTATTAAGTACTTAACTGAGCCTCTTACCCCAACATGGATCTTAGTTTTTTAAGAAAAATAAATTAACTCTGTAAATTGAGGGAAAAAGTTTTTTTTTTTTTTTTTTTTTTTTTTTTTTTTTTTTTTTTTTTTTTTTGTTGACCCTCTTCTTCTTAATCATCTTCATAGGACCTCTGGTTTGAAAAGGAAAGTAAAAAAAATATACATAGAAGTTTGGATGAGGGCTGAGACAAATTTTTTTCCTGTGCTGGACTAGAAACTTAATTCATGCGTATGGAGCATTATTGTTATTATTTTTAATTCATTTGTGTCCTCAAAGCCTCATGGGCTGAACTCGGTGGGTAGATACAGCATTGATTGGGAGCTCTCAAACTTCTTGCAGAAAAGGAGGCATTGTAGACTTTTTAGTTCTTCTTATTGCTCCCAATGGAACAAGAATCAGAAAAAGATATTGGAAAAGGGGGAGGGGAAAGGAGAAAAAATTAAATATTTACAAAGAACAAGAAACAGTGAGAGTGGGAGAATAAGGAAAGTAAGCCCCAAAGATAGAGACAGAAGTAGAGACAATGAGAGGTACACACACACACACACACACACACACACACACACACACAAACACACACACACACACACAGAAAGAGAAACAGAGACAGAGACAGATTAGGAGGAACAAGGGGGCTGAGGATTTTGGCATTACACAGAAGTACTATGAAAATTGCAAGGATGACAATATAGGGAGGAGTTCTCCCATTGGGAGATAGATAACTGAGCTCAACCAAGGGACAATATCCTTGACCTTATCCAAGAAGAAATCCCTTGATTCCTTGAGAGTATCAAGCAGACTGCTAGTTTCTATTATTATTATTATTATTATTATTAGCTGAGGCAGTTGGGGTTGAGTGACTTGCCCAGGGTCACACAGCCAGGAATGTTGTGTTTGAGGCCAAATTTGAATTTAGGTCTTCCAGACTTGAGGGCTGGTGCTCTATCCACTACACCAACTAGCTGTCCTGCTCTTATTATTTCTTTAGAACTTTTCCTTCTGCAACCTGAAATGGGGTTTGCCTGTTTTTTTGCCTCTGTCTTGAATCTGAAATCCAGAAGCAATTCTATTCTTGGAGACTTAAAGTATGAATATCTTGAATGGATTTCTGCTTGAAGAGTCCCCAAAACATACTGGTCTTTAAAAAGTCCCAAAGAAGACTCAAAAGGGAACTCTTGCTTGGAGACTATTAAATAGAAGTTGTAAAGGCTGACATTCATTCTCTTCTCACATATTAGACTCTGCCCATTAAACAGAAGAAGGCAATTGTCTCTACCAATAAGGAGACAGTTCCTTACTAATGGACTTTGGGACAAGAGTTATAGAAACATATGATTGCATAGATTTTGCTAAAAGGCTTGCTAGCCATTTTTCTCTGCTGTGTCATTCACCAAAATGGATTTGAATTAAGGTTTTATAGTTTCTTCTTAAAAACATAAAGTTTCCAATTGTCTTGATCTATATCTTGCCAATGGACCCAGATGGCTCTGACAGGTAAAGTGAGGCAAGTGACCTTGCACAGTCCTCCCTCAGTTAAACCCAATTCACTTACATGTCATGGCATCACCTCCCTGATGTCATGTCCTCTTTGAGAATGAGGAACAAACAACAAAAATACTAATAACTCAGCAAATACTAAAGCATACTAGTAATACTAGCCAATAGTAATCAACACATATTGACATTGTAGTATGAATTGATATAAGCCTAAATAATAGCTAACATGTATATAATGCTTTAAGGTTTATAAGGGAAATGTAATACACAGTAATAAATAATTAATGAGAAGATAGGAAAAAATATATGAGCCAAAAATGAGGTGCTATGTGAGGACAAACCTAAGTGAAATACTTAATGAGGTATCTCACATATTCTGGGCCTTTTCACTGGTTGTCCCCCATGTCCAGAATGTTACCCTCCTCATCTCTCCCCCTTGGATTCTCTGGCTTCCTTCAAGTATCACCTAACTTCTCACCTTCTGCAGCCTTTCTCAGTCCTCCTTCCCTAAAATGATCTCTTATTTATCTCATATTTATCTTGTTTATATACAGTTGTTTGACTCTATCTCCTTCAGTAGACTGTGAGCTCCATGGGAGAATGGGCTGTTTGTTCTTTCACCTCTTTTTGTACTTTCAGTGCTTAGTACAGTGTATAGCATTTAACAAATACTAGAGGATTCACAAGTGGTTTATTTGGTTTAGATAACTCCTGGTTACAAAGAGTATCGTATGTGATACTATTTGTAAAACACTTGGCACAAAAATAGGCATTTAAATGCTTATTCCTTTCTCCTAGGTGGAGAAATTCCTTCAACTAATGCATATTGGCAACTCCCTGTAATTTCTTGTATTAATGTTTTCGGGAAGGGGGGTTAACAATACTAAGAGGTTAGCTGACTTGTATATGGTGACCAAACCACAGAGTTACATATACCAGAGTTAGGACTTTAGCATACATCTTTTTATTCATTCATTTATTTATTTATTTTACTGCAAGCTAGCATACATTACAGCACACTGTCTCTCGGGTAATAAATAGTAAAAGGAAACAGTGATATAATTAAATTGACAAAAATATTAAAAGAGAAAATAAATATGAAAAAAGCAGGGAAGAACCTTGCTGAGAAATATGGTGAATTTTCCTGTTTTCCAGTAAAAAAAGAAGAGCATAGTGCTTATATGAAAGTCAACTAAATTTATAGTTAAGCACATTGCTTTAATAAAAAAGGACATGCTTCTTTTCCTTGCCAAAGAACTTCAGTTTTACACACCACAATGGGAATTTGAAATCTTGACAGAAATTGCAGATGATAAGATCACATCTGTGTATTTAGTAACATAATCAAGTAAACATGAAATAGCATGACTTCAGCCCTTTATTTTGTGCCTACATAATTTGGACTTCTTACCTTAAAAACAAATAAAATTCTCAATGTAGCAAACCAATTCATGTGACAATTCTATGAAAACCAGAAATGCTATTCTGAAGATTTCATTGTACATTAGAGACCACAGCTTGATATCTTGCATGATAGGGTGGGGTTACAATAAAAAATAAGTAAGTTTCTAGATTTAAAAATATAAGACCAGATGTGCAAAACAGACAATATAATTAGCTGCAAATAATAAAGGAGGTCACCTTTTAAAGACCTATTTCCAGTTTAGATTATCTAATAATGATATCATATCTCTGTGAGATTAGAAATGGAATCATAGGTTCTCTAAGACAAATGTAGGAGAGCCAAGATGAATTTGGAAAATAACTGTAGAAAAAACAACACATGCATTTAAAAATCCATATCCTCCTAGATAGATTTATAATGCAAGAGGAAATTGTGAAACTCTATTTGGATTTGTCAAGCTATTTATTTAAACTTTGGTGTAGGTGAAATAACATGAAAATATTGGCATTTTTGGTTATGAAAATTTGTTGTGTTAATTAATTTAAGTTTAAAAAATTTAATTACTAACTCAATGCTGATTAAATTTTTCACTTGCTTTTAAATGCAGAGGCTTATAAGTTATTGATACAAATGTTAAACTAGGCTGATATCTAAGCATGATCATTCTGAGAAAAATGAAACTATCTAAAGATTTTTTTTCCTATCTAGTAAAAAGCCTCAGGAGTCATAAGAATCCTAAGAATTGAATTTTTACATTCATAAGCAACATTTATTTTCTTTTCTACTCTTTCTACTTTTTCTATGAATGTGTCCTATGAAGTAATATAATGTCTTATACTATAATGTGATAACTTACTGATGTCATAAAAAAAGTTTGCTGAAAAAGTGTTTATTCAAATTGCTTTTATGTAGCATCAAAATTTTGTATTAAAGAACAATGTTTGTTTCCAGAATTAAAATGGTATTACCTATAAAACCTGAAAATTGTTATAGTGAGCATTACCAAAAGGAAGCCACTCATGGAGGCATCTAATCTCTCAAAAATCTGTCTTTATGGCAAATGACCTCCTTCTACATGTAACTGACTTTCTCTTAGTTTCTATTTCCTCATCTTGGTTCTTCCTTCATCTAATCCTTAATGCCTTTCTCTTGGCATGTGTGTTTATTCCTAATCATCATACATACTTTCTCAACTTTTGCTTTCACAGCTCCCTTCCCCCCATTCACCCTTCCTAACCCCTAAGTCACTGACTGAAGCTGCTGGCTATAAACATCTCAGATAATAGTTTATAACCTATAGTTATAGATATGTAATAAGAATTAAAATAAGTGTGTTTTGAATGAATTAGCATATGTCTGTATGATTTGGGGGGGAGTAAAAACCAAAAGATGGAAAAGAACAGATGTTTCCTTTTTCAAAGACTGTATCCCTTTTCAGAAGTTCACTTGTATCTAAAAAAAGTCTCCTGGAAAAAATAAGTTTAGTCAGAGCATATAAATAAATAAGAACTGTTTTTTATGTAAAAAAAAAAAGACTTACTAGCAGGTCATCAAAGATAAGAGGAGAAATTTAGGGGAAATGATAGCTTATACTATCAGGGAACAACATGAAACAAACTATTCACTACATTTCCCCATCATCAAAATATATCCACTCCTACTCTTGGGAACATAAAACAAAGCCTATTAGTTTTCTTATTGCTAATTCTAGCTATCCTTAATTCAATATGAATTACTTTACCAAGAATAGTTAATATTCCTCCAAGTTCTTGACTATGATAAAAATTAAGGATTTGTTGATAATTATCATTACTAATTATGCAATCAATAATGCAGAAACATATAAAAATTATATTATGTACAGAATACAAATTCATTATATTAAAAATAAAAGAATGAGCCCTAAACAGCAGTTTCAGCAACCTTATATATGTTTGGGTTAAAGCATGGATACAATGGAATTTCAAAGAGTACAAAAACAGATGATGATTTATAGACCACAGAACAGATGGAAGAAAGGGAAGATCTATATCAGGTAAAACAGAATACTTGCAGGTCAACACTAGAGCTAGTGCTATTATCCCAAGGTGTAAATTCACAGAGAACAGGAAGTAAGTAATCAGTTAACACCAGGGCTATAATTAATGTCTCAGCTTGATTTTTCAGACTCCAGTTAGTTATCTGCTCACCTTAAATAAATGATAGAAAGTTATTCTCAATTCATATGACTGTGAGCACAATTTCTTATCCCACTATCTCCACATCTTAGTCATTTGACTAACATATTTAGTGTCTACTATATGTTGGGCATTGTGCTAAGTGCTGGGTATTTTTATTATTTATTTATTTTTAAATTTTAATTTACTTTTAATTATTTTTAAAACTTTTTATTTTCAAAACATACATAAGGATAATTTTTCACCATTGATGCTTGCAATTGACTCGTGTTCAATTTCCTCCCCTTTCCCCCCCAGATAGCAAGTAATCCAATATATGTATATATGTTAGATATGATAAAATATATATGTAAACCCAATATAGGCATATGTATTTATACAATTATCTTGCTACACAAGAAGAATCATATCAAAAAGGGAAAAAATGAGAAAGGAAATAAAATTCAAGCAAACAACAAAAGAAGGGAAAATGCTATTTTGTGATCCACATTCAGTTCTCACAGTCCTTCCTCTGGGTATAGATGGTTCTCATCATCACAAGATTATTGGAACTGGAACTGGCCTGAATCATTTCATTGCTGAGAAGAGCCACATCCATCAGAATTGATCATCATATAATCTTGCTGCTGCCATGTACAATGAAATCCTGGTTCTGCTCATTTCACTTAGCATCAGTTCATGGGAGTCTCTCTCTAAAATTATCCTGCTGATTGTTTCTTACAGAACAATAATATTCCATAACATTCATATACCATAATTTATTCAGCCATTCTCCAACTGATGGGCACCCACTCAGTTTCCAGTTTCTTGCCACTACAAAAAGGGCTGCCACAAACATTCTTGCACATGTGGGTCCCTTTCCCTCTTTTAAGATCTCTTTGGGATTTAGGCCCAGTAGAAACACTGCTGGATCAAAGGATAAGCACAATTTGATAACCTTTTGAGCATAGCTCCAAATTGCTCCCCAGAATGGCTAGATCCATTCACAATTCCACCAATAATGTATTAGTCTGTCAGTTTTCCCACATCCCCTCCAACATTCGTCATTATCTTTTCCTGTCATTTTAGCCAATCTGAGAGGTATGTAGTGGTACCTTAGAATTGTCTTAATTTGCATTTTTCTGATCAACAGTGATTTAGAGCACCTTTTCATATGACTAGAAATGATTTCAGTTTCTTCATCTGAAAATTGTTTATTCATGGATATTTCTTTAAAAGTCAAAAACAATCTATAGGAATTAACATTCTAAGGGGAATGATTTATCAAAAGTATATTTAGGGCAGTGAGGTGGTGCAATTGATAGATCACCAGCCCTGTAGTCAGGAGGACCTGAGTTCAAATCTGGCTTCAAACACTTAACACGTCCTAGTTGTGTGACTTTGGGCAAGTCACTTAACTCCAATTGCCTCAGAAAAAAAAGTATATTCAATATTCCCTCTTAATATCATCATGCAAATAACAATGGATAAAGATACATACTGGTCCCTAGTATCCAACTTTTCTGATTCCACTTTAAGGGTCCCTATTGCTGTTGTTCAGTCATTCCAGTTATATCTGACCTAATGCACATAGTTCATAAATTTCATCTCAAAATGTTACAAATATGAAAAGACAAGAAGTACAGGGATATGGGGGAACAATGCCATATAGAGCTGCCTGACTATGGATTCAATTCTTTGAAGAAAAGGAAGTAAGGATAAAACAAGGGTTGTGAATTGTTCAAATAGAAGAGGGATCAGAGGCCACTACAAGTATGAAGACAAAGATTGCGTAGAGTGAGACAGAGGGAAAGAGTAAAGAATAATTGCTTGATTAGAAGAGAATTTCATAGAGCAACATTAGAGGCAGACGACTTTGTAGTAATTATAAATTCTTCAAAGCTGGCTGAATTAGAATTTAATTGTGTAAATCATAGCAATTGATGAAGCTGATGAACTAGGAAGTCATGATATTAACATGGATATCAAACATTAACACTAATGAAGACAACACATAAAGGGAAGTTGAAAAGGGTGGGATAGTAAACAGAGCATCTGTCCTAAATAATGATTCTGATGATCAGGTCTAGCGAAGAGATTGATGATAGCATCAGTCAGAGGAGGAGGACTTCAGTGTGATAGATTTTCTAGGTCTGCAATGTGACAGATACTGAGAAGGAAAAGGAGTCCTGAAAGAGACTCTGTGCATGAGCAGTCATGTGAAGAAATAATAGCTCTCTTCAAGAGTCTGAAGGATTGTCATATTGAATATTCATGTTTATTTCTGTGTTCCAAAATGTAGAAATAGAAACAATGAATACAAACTTTACAAGGTGTATTTAGGCTCAATATAATGGGAAACTTCATACTACATTTACCAGCTCAAAGTGGAATGAGTTGTCACTTTACATCAGCAGAAGCAGAGAATGGATCCAAAATTAAGAGTGAATTTTCTAAGGAGGGTAAAGGCAAGAGTGAAGAAGAAAATCAGTCAGGTCAAGAGGAAATAAAAAGAATTACCTACTTGGAAGTTTATAGATAATATCAAGAGTTATCAGAGTCATTCACATGAAAGAAAAATCAGAGAATATTTATCACATTTAGGCTAGATACCTTTGGATACTGAAACTTCTAAATTGATAAAGATGCTTGGCACAATAATTTGCCATATAATCTGTGGAAATTGTTGAGGCCCTCATATATTCTTCAAGAACTTAATGATTCTCCATTTATATTAATGGATTCTCCCTGAATATTCAGCCTGCATCTTTCAGAGAAACTTCTTAAATGCCTCATTTCTAGGACTGATAAAGGAACTCTAACTCTGAGTCAATGTCAAAGCAATCCCTATCTTTATAACAAATTAATAAAGGGGAAACTTCAATAGGAAAATCAAGAGATTTCCCAATGTGCTCTCCTGAAGAAACTGTAAGTTACAGAGGAGAATCAATGTCATTTCACTTCAGTCTAGTAATTTAATAAATCTCTTGCTTGTCTATCTAATCAAAATAGTGTCTTCTTGACAATTAAAACATACTATGGACTATTTCAGTTGTTCTAATCTCAATCCTATTGGTCAAATGACACTTTGAAGACTACAACTATATTATTATTAAGATACTTTAGCAGCCAACATATCTAGCACATGCTGTCCACTAGCTCATTCCCATTTTTGTTGAGGGTAAAATCTTTGCAAATCATTTCAACTAAACTTATTAACCACTAATTGCTACTGCTACCACTACAGATGCTCAATCATCACCCATAAAGGGAATTCTGAGTTAAATGCATACAATTTGAAATTTATCTCAGTTGTGTTTTTTTGTTGTGCATTTATCATCAAGGAAAACCCTACTTTCTTGGATTTCAAATTCAATACAAAATGTTAATGATATGCAAAGAGTAGAGGATGAGCATTATGAAAGACATGAAGGAATCCTACAATATTCATAAAGTTCAGTTTCTGAGAGGGGAAAATAAAACTCCAAAGAAAAAAAGAAATATGAAATATGCAGTTTCAGATTCAATGTGATTTTATTGTTCAAATGTGATGGCTTCACTGTAATATAAAGTGAATACTACCATGCTGTAAGAAATGATGAGGAGGTTCATTTTAGGAAAAACAAGGAAATAATGAAGAGTAAAATGGGCAAAACTGACAATACGTATATGACAAATATGACATATGTAACATCAATACTTTTTGAAGAATAGCTAGGAACAACTATATATATATACGTATATACAGAGAGAGAGAGGTAATTATAATTATATCAATATAGATATATGTAAAACCATATCATACTTACTTCTATACTCTGGAGATGGAGAGCATCTTTCTTTATAGTTAATTTAAGTATTTAAAATACTCAGAATAGTATAGTTGTTCCCAGCTATTCTTCAGAAAGTACTGATTTTTTTTCCTTTGGCATTTTATTCACTGTGCCACCTGCCCCCCCTCCACACACATGTATATATATACATATATATATATATGTATACACACACGTATACATACATGTGTGAAGTTGTAGAAATCGATAGATGTAGATATCTGTGCCAATTGATGGACTTTTCTAGTAGAGGGTGGGGAGGACAGGAGACAATTCAGAACTTTAAAGGTAACAGAAAGTAATTTTTTTTTAAAAGAGAGTGTTATGCAGGAGAGGTGTTATGAAGAATGTATGGCAGTAATCAAAGTGGAATCAGGCCTCTTAATTGCTTAGGGCACAACAGTAAAATGCATTAAGAGTTATAGCTTTTCAAACTTGGAAGAATCCTCACTGCCTTAAAGGTCAAGATACTTATTTATATACAGATGTTATCCACTGGTTGAAGGTAGAAACAGATAAGAGTTGGTTCTGCCTGAAATAGTATTTTATTTTATTCATTCTCTTATTGTTATTTAAACTTTTATTAAATTTGATTTTATCTATAGTGTTTCATTGCATTCCACATTGAATCACTTGGAAGGTCTGAATTTGACCTGGCTGAGAATATGAAGTCATGAAAGGAATGCATGACCAGAAAACAAAAAAAGAGATGCCATAGTCATATAACAAGAATAAAAAAGTAAGGAATCACTGATGTGCAGCTCACATACTACACTGGTATAATTCAGTGTAAAGGAAAAAAGAGAAAGTCTGTCTTAGCCTGCTGGATAGACTTGCAGTGGTGAATTTAGGGGAAAGCAGTAGCTCAGGATAAACAAATTGAGGCGTTGGTAATCATCATTATGGGATATAGAATGTACACTATGAAATAATCATAATTTCCTTGTAATTTTTCAAGTGTCACTTTCATTGACTACTTTGTCAGTGCTCTCTCATATCCTATTCAAATTAAGTTTTAAGCCAACTATGATGTGCCTACTCTAAATGTTTTAAGCCTTCAAATTCTATCTTATTTTCTTTCCACAAAAGACAAATATTGCTAAGCCATTCCATTTCCTAGTAGACTGCAGTACTTCTTGGCCAGTGGGATGCTTTCCAGAATGTCAAGCCCATATTGATTTTCACAGTCTGTGCTAGCACATTAAGAACAAAAATCTCTCTTTCTTTCTGCTGACACTTCATTTTCAGAGCTGGAATTGTGCTGAGCCACAAGATGCCAGATGGCATCACGACATTTATTGCCCACTGATCATGAACAATGTTGTCTACAGAGTGGAGTTATAAACAGAATGAGGAAAATAGTCTTTATATTTACCATGGGGAGAGAAGAAGGAAAAAGATCAACAAGTTTCACACTTGTCTCTCTGACCTTGTAGTTACAATTTGTAGTGACTACAAGCCTATAAGGAAACTTTTTTTTAGATGAGGAGAATAAGGGTATATCTATACTCTCATTATGATTCTAGATAGTGCTGAACTAGTATTTGGGATCTGAAAATAAAAATATTACAATGAGAAAAGTACAGACTTGGAAAAGGAAAACTTTGTTTTGATGCATACTTCTACTATTAAATGACCATTGGAATTAAGAAGATCACAAACTACTAAACCTTTTCATCATTTAGGCAAGTCTTTAAAAAGTTTAAAAATTGCAGAGATGGCACTGAACTGTATCAGCAAAATAAGTTTCCTCCTGTAGAGATTCCTTATATCAATGAAATCACTAGTCTAATCCCTATTCATACCCTATGCACCTCAGATGATTTTTGTATATAAATTGAAATATTAAGGAATGTATCTTGTGATCTCCAAATTTACACAAACCAGATTAGTATTAGCCTTGGAAGGCTTTTAACCTTTTATAACTTTTAATTTTAATTTTTAAGCATTTTTTCTTTCATTTTGAATTCCAAATTCTCTCCTTTCATCCCTTCCCCTACCCACTGAAAAGACAAGCAATATGATGTGATCACACAATTACATGTGCAAAAGCATGCAAAATAATTCCACATTAGTCTTGTTGTGGGTGGGTGGGGAAGCAAGAAAAATAAAGTGAAGACAGTATGCCTCAGTTTGCACTCAGAGTTCTGGAGATGAAGAACATTTCTTTTTATTATGAGTCCTTTGGAATTATGTTGGATCATTGTATTGAGGCTAGTAATTAAGTCATTCATAGTTGATCATAGCTATGATATAACACCAGGCATTTGTCAAGCATTGAATATAAAAATATGAATGAAAGAGCTGCCTGAGAAATCTAGATTTTATTAGGAAAACAGTATATATATAAGAAGGTAATTGGTCAATTATGTCTGACTGTTCATGACATCCATGGACCATAGCATACTATGCCCTTCTATTCTCTATCTCCCAAAGTTTGTCCAAGTTTATGTTCATTGCCTCTATGACACTATCTATTCCTGTCATCTCCATTGCCTTCTTTTTCTTTTGCCTTTAATCATCCCCAATATCAGGGTCTTTTCCAATGAGATCAGTCAATTCTGTGCTGCTCATATTTTGTTATAGTATTTTAAAAGACCAAGTTGTTGTTCAACTTTCACTTTTGAAGAGGATCAATGACATCAGCAGGGTGATGTCTTGACTTGGGTATGAATTGGATTTAAGTGAGGCAGAGCATATAAAGTCCTCAGCCTCATTCTCTCTACTAGAGTCATCAAGGTCCAATGACAAGACAAAAATAGCACAAATAGAAATAGTCTGGTTTGCAGTGGAGTCCCCTGTATCTGATTAAGTGAATCAGCATTCCCCAGCACCTGTTTCAACCATCTCCATAGCTATTAGAACAAACTGTTCTCATCCATCCATTCTACTGAAGGAAGCGTTCACATATTTAGGGTGGACATCCATCTAATTCACCATTGGATTTGAAGCCTGTTAGCTAACCCTATTTTATGGAGCAGGGTACGTCATCAAGTGATGATGAGAATTTTGAGGGGCTTCCAAAGAGAATGAAGAGAGAAGAAGGGAGATGTGGTACTGTTCCATCGTAGTGGTTTCTATGACTGGTAGAGTCAGATGGTAATGGATTCTGTGAATGTCGCAGAATCTAATGCATAATACAACTGTAGTGTTCTTCTGTAAGACCATGAACGATGAACTATCTAAATGGACAAGCCAGAGTGTAGATATAACTTAGTGTATTTTCTGAAAGGAAAAGAGCAGGAGAACAAAGAAACCAAGAAGAAAAAGAAGAGATAGGACTTACTCAACTCCAATCTTAGTTTTATTTTTGTTTTTCTTTGTTTTATTCTGTTGATGGTTTTTATATTATTTTCCATCAACACTTATGCTTGACCATTGCTGGGTATTTTTTTGTGCCATGATGGCACAAATGGTAGCTAAGATGAGAAAGGGTCTTTCTTAGCTCATGACCAGGGGTGCTACCTCCTACTCCAAGTCTATTCGTTATTAGACAGTTATACTCTTTAACTGGGATCATAATGAAATTATTTTATAGCCACCAATCATAGAACAGAATTGCTATGAATTTGGGCCCTATTTTACAAATTTATCTTATTGATGTGAGTCAAGGAACTAAAAAATGGAATACAGTGTTAACTGTATTCTCTTTGAGGAAGAGAAAGGTGGGAAAAAAAAACATAACAAGGAATGAAAATTCTTCCACGATTATACCTGCCAAATCATGATTTTTTTGAAAACAAGAATCTTCTGACCAAAATTCTCTTCCTGTTAGACAAGGTACATTAAACACACAGATTTTTTTTCAGGTCTGGAAAGGAGAAAAATAAAAAAAAAATCTTTCTTACCATTGATTATAGAGTTATATTCTTTGGACTGTGCATTTCTCTCAGGATTTTCATCATTTCATGAAAACATCTTTGAATACCTTCTATTTCAAGAGATAATAGTTGATTTTTATTGCATTTTTATTTATTTTCTGGATCTTTTCAATAATTCAAGCTAATGAAAGTTGTTTTTAATTGCCTATTAGATTTGACAGTTCACAAAGCCATAGAAATATCCATTTCAGTAAAAAGAGTGGGGAATTCCTCAGTGATATACAAGATAGAAAGGGAACAAATTGGACTACAAAAGGGATTACTTTTTAAGGAGAGAAAGAAGTGGGAATACCTGCTGTTGTTTCAGTAATTTGTATATTATGACAAGCCCCTCACACAAGGTTCTTGACATTTGCTATCCCTGATCAGACAACTAAAGACTTTTAGATGAATTCCCTCTGCAGAAAGACAGTGATTTAATAACTCATTATTCCTTTAATCTTAACATAATCCTGACCCTGAAAAGTCATTTGTAGTTGAAACAAATATCTCTGGTTTGATTAAGTGCTACTTTATTCCAAGGGGATAGTGACCTCAAGTATTTTGACACTCTTTCTATATATGTATATTCATATTTTTAATTTTCAGAAATTGTCAATAACAGAAAACATTATTTCAGTATAATTGAGAAGCAGTGTGATGTAATAAATAAATTAGCTGATGTTGTTGTTGTACAATCCTATCTAACTCGTTGTAATATCATTTAAATTTTTCTTGGCAAAGATACTAGAATGATTTGACTTTCCTTCTCCAGTTCATTTTATAGGTGAGGAAAGTGAGGAAAAAAAGAGTTGATTTATCCAGAGTAACAATGTTAATAAGTGTTAGAGGCCAAATTTGAACTCATGATCTTTGAGTCTGATTCCAGGCCTAGAACTCTACCCACTGCACTATCTAGCTGCTCTAGAGCACTGTCCAAATTCTACTTCTGATGTTATCTATACAGTCAAGATATTTTCATTCTCTGAGCTAAAATTAGCATAATCCTTCTTGTACCAGCTATGTTAAAGACTTTTTTTTTAAATGAAAAAGCTCTTCAAACCACAAAAAAATACTATTTAGAAATAGGAATTATCAGAATCCTGCATCCTGACTTGGAATTCACATTTAGTTTGTCATTTCAGTATTTTTGATACTGGTTTTGATTCTGCACTAGTTGCTATCTTCCACCTCTGGATTTTCAGTGGTATAATCCATATCTACAATTCTAACTTTCATTTATCACAAAGCATGTCTAGCACTTAGGTGTACAAGAACTTCTCAACTGCAATTCCTGTCTCTAGCCTCCCTCCCTGTCTACTACAATATACTTTTAAAATTGGGCAGTGGATATAACTGCTATTTAAGCTAATCAGGAGAAACTGAACTGACTAAAATTTCTGATTAGAATGATTAGGACAATCTATGTATTTTAGTGATATTGTCCCAATAAATTTGATGAAATCACTGATTTTTTTTTACATGAAGCTTTCAACCTCATGTGTATGACCAATATTTGTATGACCTATTAATCAACTCATATAGCTCATTTGCTACAACATTTTAAATTTCATGGACAGCAAAGTTGTCACCTATAATTTATTGAAGAAAATTAAATGATTCCTATCCATACATTAGATCTTTATATATAAATGTTACTGACTTCAGAATGCCCCAAAGTTTAATCCCTGGATCAAAGAGGAAAACCAAATCTCTTAATTTCTCATCTCAAACTACAAATTATTTTTAAAATGTATTTTACAAATAAATCCTAAGGTTCTTTGGGACAATAATTCCCTGAATGATCTCATTCATTTCTATGATTTTCCCTGTCATCTGGTCTCTATTAAATGGTAAGCACCTTGAAAGCAAGAATTTTATCACCTTCATTCCAAAAGACCCTCTTTCATAGACCTCATGGGAGAACAGTATTATTAACTAAATAAAATGTATTATTAATGTAGGGGCTTGTTCTTTCCAATGCTTATAATACTAATGACTAGTTAAGTAGACAATAAAGATTATCAAAATCATAGACCACTATTATAATTCTTAGACTTGTAGTAGCTTATTAGTGGGGAAAGACTTAGGAATTAAGGGGATTCTGAAAGGTTTTTTTTTTATTTTTATGTAGTAATTGAAATTTTATTTTAAAGAAAATATAATAGAAATAATTTATTGAAATAATTTTACTAATAAAAATTGCTTCTTACTTGTAAATTAATGGTACCTTTGTATAGTTATTATTTAAAAATGATGGAAGAAACATTACATTGTTAAAATTTCACCTGAACTTTGCAAGGATCATAAAATGTCTAAGAAGTCAGACTAATTAAGTTCTACATAATTAATCAACAATCAAACATGAGCCTCTGCCTCTTGTGACCAGTTTATGTAAAAATATAATTTTGCCCTTATGCTCTTGAGTAAATTCACAGAAATATTCAGAATACAAGATTTCCAAAGAAAGAGAAAAGTCAAAGTTTGGAAAGAAGGAACAAATCAAGAAATAAACTCCTAGTGAGTAAAGGTTTTGTATAGTTTTATTCATTTTGAATTATTAGTATTTACTACAAATGAAAAAATGTCAAGGTTCTCAAGATAGCTGCATCTGTCATGTTGCTTTGTGGAATATGAAAATATAGTTCATTTTCCTCAACTATGAGGGTCAGAGAAGAGAAAAGATATATAGCTTTTGAGAAAAGATGTATTGGTGACCTCTGCCTCTAGCCAAAATTTAGTCTCCAGGAAGTGAAAGTACAAGTCTGAACAAGTTAAAACACCTGTTAATAACTATGTAACCTAGGTCAATATCTAGACCCAAATAATGTTACATTTGTTCAGGCCAATATTTATGGAAGAGGACAGGCTTTCTGAAAAGGAAAGGTATAAATTTTACTATTTAGTAAATAAGTATATCTATAAAATATGGAGAACTTTATGGACTATGAAGTAGAGAGCTGGTCTCAAAGTCAAGAAGGTTTAAGCCCTGCCTCTGATTTATATTGACTGCATGACAGTGGTCAAATCCCCTAATCTCTTAATATCTAAGTGACATTGTGAATAAATCACAGGTCCTGGACCCCAGACACTTACTAGTTGATCACCCTAAGCAAGTCACTATTTGCCTCAGCTTCCTCAGTTGTAAAATGGGGATGGATCATGATAGCACCTACTTTCCATGGTGAAGAACAAATAAGATAATGTTTGCAAAGTGCCTATCACAGTATTTGGCACAGAGGAGGTACTTAATAAATGCTTATATTCCTAGTGTTTCCAGGCAACTCTCTAGAATTCTAAAATTGAAGAGAGGGCCATGATCTCCTTTGGAAGAGAGTTTCCTCAAAGGAATTTCTTTTGCCAAGGTCCCATTCAATTTTTTTAAAAGTTTTTTTTTTTAAAAGAAGTATTTAAAGTCCTTTAAGAAAAATGATTTTCCCATCAGGCACTAGGCAGGAGGCACTGGAGGCACTAGAAGACTGAGACTGAAGTTAGAAAGATTTGTGTGCAAATCCAGCATCAGTCACTACTAGCTTTGAGCAAGTCACTTAATCTGCCTCAATTACCTCATTTATAAAATGAATATAATTAAAGCACCTGCCTCCCAGGATTATTATAAGTACAAAATCATATTACCTTTATGTAGTGCTTTACAAGCAAGCAAGTTATTGTCACTAATATTTGCTAAATTTGAATTCGAATGATATGCATATCCCACTCCTGGGACTGTGTGAATTCACCTCATTAGAAGCACAAATTATTAAGATTTGGACCTCAGGGAGCCTGAGTCCAAACCCAGCATCCTTTACTCTGCACCATGCTGCCTCTCAAAAAATGGTATTAGATATTGTCAGGATGAACTAGATAGAATTCAAAGTTTCATTTATGAGCTCATAAGTTGTGTCTGTGTGGCACCATCTCAGTGACACACTCAGCAGAAACAAAATTATCCCTGAGATTTTGTTAGAGAAGAGACACTTTCAGTCATACATTGGATTAGATAGATTCTACTCTGAGACTCTACAGTAGTAGGAATAAAATTTAATTGTAATGAAGCAGGGTATGTTGTAAAATAGAATTCCCCCTCTGTATTAGATTTGGAAGTATCTGTCTGGATAAAACTTAGCCACTTACCTGGCACTTTAATGTCAGAGATGGTAACATCAAAATTGTCACAGGATAATGGAAAATGTTGATTAAAAGCAATATCATCATCAAAATATAGATAAAATGAGCATCTGTTGTTCTGGAATCCAATGAAAAGACTATAAAACTGAAATTAATTTGTTTCCTGTGCTAAGTTAAAGCAAGAGAAGTACGTTGTGACATCCAGTGTTTTAAAATTGCAGTTCAGAATTAATGTTAGGGGAAATAAATTATTAAAAAAATTATTTAAAAATGGAGAAAAGCTACAAATAGGTACTAGAAAGTATTTTCAAGGCCATATCTTGAAACACACTTATTTTTACAGAAAAGGAAACTAAGACCCAGACACAAAAACTGAGTGTTGACAATTGACACAGGTATCAAGAGATATAACAGAATTTCAAACTGATTTCCTCTGAATCTGAACTTGTTCTCTTTTTCCTGATTCATGATGCCTTCTTTAGTCTTTAACACAGATTTAATGAATTGGCATGGTTTTTTAGCTTTATATTCAAGCACTTGAAAGAAAAAGAACTGAGGCAATATTTATATATCATTCATACCTTAAATGTGGTTCATAATATAAAAAGAGATCATAGACAGAATGGGAGGGTATTTCAGAAGTCATTTTACATATGAGAAAACTGAGGCCCAGAAATGTTAAATTGCTAAAGGTCACACAAATAATAAGTGACCAGGCTGGAATTCACATTCAGCATTGTTCCTACTGAACTATGCCATCTCTCAATGTAAGAATATTATCTGGTATTCCCATGTTGAGTTAGAGCTCAGTTTCATTTATGAGTCTTTATGAAATAAAAGAGAAACCTAAAATAAATTAAAAACAAACCAGAGTACCTTTTTTCCCCCAAAACTTGGTTGACGTTTTTAAAATGTGAACATATTTCTATTTCATTGAAGCATCTTTTTCTAAAGAAAAATCTACTATGAATACCATTCCATTTTAAACTTGGTATTATTTTTTCCACATACAAATTTCCTTCTCACTGCTTTTTAAGGGATAACATTAATTTGAATGCTTCAATATATGTCATATGTGAAAAAATAAAGTCCAGAGTAATGTTTATGGACAGTATTTATGGATCATGATGCTTGAAAATCTATGGCAGACCATGGTAGAGTGTTGTGGTATAGAGCACCACAGCTCTAGTGGGAATCACTACTTAACACTTATAAAAAAATGTGGTTTTAAATGGATGCTTATAAATGGTTACCAGATTGCTTCAAGGAAGCAGGCAAACCAATTTTGAGTCATTTTCAAGGTTTTATTAGAATGTAGCTTAAAAAAAGCCCTTGAAAATGTTGTGGAGTACAGAGCATACTGGATTTATAAGCGAAAGTGCAGAGTTCCAACCCAAGATCTACTCTGTAACTCCTTTTTTGACATTGGGCAAGTCAATTAGGCTTGCTAGACCTCAGTTGCCCGATCTGTAAATGGAAGGGATTGAGTGGAATGATCTCTAAATTCCTTTCCAAATCCCAGTCCTAACATTTCTTACCCATCTGAACACAAGGCTATAAAATTGTTTCTAGGGAAGCAGAGAATTTATATAAATTCTACAAATTACAATATATTTCTAATATGTTTCATAACTATATTACTGTTCTTTTATAGAAACCATTTTAGTCTTTCATAGAAGTTCTGAGCTGTATATGTTTTGTGGATTATCCAGGCACCATATTTGCCTCAGTCTGATGATTTTTGCATTTCATTTTACATCTCCACATCTTCCTTAGAATGAGTAGTGTCAAAAGAAGTACAATTCAAATGTGTCTCTGTTTTTGGTCACTTCAGTGCCCCTTCTGCTTCACTCCCTTTCCCCCAGTCTGTCTGTCATACACTGGGACTATGATGCTAAAGTTCAAATATATTAACTACACTGCTATGGCTAGATAATTTTTTAAAAATTGAAAACATGGCATTTTTCCTCAACTTTTGTTGTTAATTCATTTTTAAATGGCCTGAGGATTTTTGCTTCACGGGTTCTTTCACCAAATATTTTCTAAAATTATTGCTGCTTTCACAATTTTCTGTCTCTTTATGAAGTGATATTAGCTATAATCTTTTGTTATCCATCTCTGTAAGATTTTGCAAATGAGTTTGTATTGTGTACTATTGTAATTCTTGTCTAACATTTCTCCTCACTGAGCAAGAAGATCAAACATTTTTCAGCTAAGGCATTTTCTAAGGGTTTTTTTTGTTTGTTTGTTTGTTTTGTTTTTTGCTCTTTCTTCTCTTCATTGATGTTACTATTTTACATTAATTAAATTTCCTTAGAAAATGGTGTTGAGCTACATAGATTTCTGATCTTTTATTCATTTCCCACTTTCAATTGTCAGTACCTATTTTACATAGATTGAAATTACCTTAATTATATGGCATAAAATATAATTTTATTCTTTTCTTTAAATTTTGCAATGAATTTTTTTCTTTCCTCATATGTGATGTTTGCACTGTATACAGAGAACTGATTCAAAATGATCTCTACATAGTCACTTCCTATATGTTAAAATGCAATTGATTTATTTTCTATGACTATGTAATCCTTTAAAATAGGAGGGTTGTGTAAACTGAGCAAAACTAGGAAAACAACTTAAATAATGACCTTTTAAAGATTAAAACTTTTGAAGGATTTAAGAACTTTGATCACATAATAACTGAATTTGAGGCCAAACGACCCCTGATTAAGCATGCTACCTATTGCCTGACAGAGAGACAATAAAACAATAAAAACTTTTTTACTTCAAAGATTTACAGTTGGACAGTGCAATCTTTTTGAAGAATCAAAACACATTTCTCTCAGTCATTCATTGATCAGTCCTTTTTTTCCAGTTGTGTCTGACATTTCCTTATCCCATTTGGGATTTTCTTGGCAAATATACTAGAGTGGTTTGCCATTTCTTCCACCAGCTCATTTTATAGATGAGGAAATTGAGGCAAACAGGCTTAAGCCATTTGCCCAAGATTACACAGCTAGTATCTAATGGCAAAAGCCATCTGAATGTATTTTTATCTCCTATGCCCCACTAACATGGACTGAAGATTTTCTTCAGAATCTTTTCTCTCTCTTAACTAAGTTCAGTTCTGATATAGATACTCAAAATATTTTAGCTAGTCCAATTTTATTCAACAATTTTGCTCTTTCTTTAGAAGTGGAAAGATGAGAACAGCCAGTGGTCCCCAAACTTTGATCAATGCAAGGTCTATACCAATACCCAATCTCTAACATAAAAGAATATGGAGGGGTCTGGAACCGTATAACTAAGAACCTGCTTTATCCCTTAAAATTTAGGAATAACACTTTGGACAGAGACAGAGAGAAAGACAGAGAGAGATAGAGACAGAGAAAGAGAGTATGAGACACAGAGAGACAAAGACAGAAACAAAGACAGAGAGAGATATGGAAGATACAGAAGTGACAGAAATAGAAATACACAGAAAAAGAGACAGAGATAGACAGAAACAGAGAAAGATAGAGAGACAGAAAGACAGAAAAGAGATACAAAGACAGGTGACGGAAACAGACACAGAAACAGAATGACAAAGACAGTAAGACAGAGAGACAGACAGAGAGTACAAGTGAGTATAAAACCTAGATCAGGATCCTAGGTGAGGATGGAAGGAAGGTGGTACTCTCGATGTGAGATAGAGATGAGAAAGGAAAGCATGTGAGGCATAGAAGACATGACTATAAGAATGAAAGAGTTGGGAAACAAGAAAATAAGGAATGAAATTAATATTTACAGTGTGTTTGGTATTGTGCCAAGTGTTACAAATAACATCTTATGGAATACTTACAACAACCCTGCAGGGCAGGTGCTATTATTATATCCATTTTATAGTTGAAAAAGTTTGAGATGGACAGAGATTCAAATGACTTGCCTAGTTTCACAAATTTACTAAGTATCTGAGTCTGAATTTTAACTTCCTGATTCTAGGCTCAATTTTCTATTTCACCGCCTAAAGGCTTCATCTAGAATTAAAGTTATTTCACCACCTAGAGGCTTCATTTAGAATGAAACATACGTCTTGAACATGGACAATAAAGGAATTTATTTAATTTCCCTCTGTATGTTTGTTTTCTTTTCTTTTAAGGTTTTCTTTTCCTTTTCTATTTTAATGGAAGTGAATTAGAGAGAAGGAAAATAGTTAATTTTTCCCTTAATTAAGAAAACTGAGTTTAAAAAATAAAAGATAAGACTCAGAAACACAGAAGAATCAACAGAACCAGTACTATGAATGATTCATTTTTATTCTTTTTATAGATAGAAAGATAATCTTCCCATAAAAATGATGATCCTACTTCATGTCTCACATGTTCTACTGAGACAGTATATCTCAAGAAATAAGCTATACAAATCATAGGAGAGACTTGACTTCTTGACATATCTGAACTTAAGGTTGATGGTATAGATTACTTCCATAAAGGAGATTAAACATCTATGTTTGCATATTACATCAAAGTGTCAAATAAAATACCCTCTAGACATTTCCATCATGAAAGAATTATTGAAGGCTTTGAATTTAAATATTCATTTCCAAATCTGGATCAAATTTTAACCTTCATCTGTCTTTGCTAGTCAACAATTTACTCCCCTTTTCCTTTTTCCCAACCATTGGTTTGGTATTATTATTATTATTCTGAGGTATGGACACAGGTCTTGATCAGTGTTTGGTCTGTGGATATTAGAAAACTATCTTTTGAAAAACAAACATATAAAATTTATAATCACATATAGCCTTTCTTTGACCTTAAAGTTTAACACATAGTAACCTTTCCCTTTTTTTCCTTTGCACTAATTTTTTATATAAGCAATATGATTTCACTGAACACCTGACAGTGATGATTACTGTTCCTTTAGGCAAGTTTATCCTGGTGTTCACTACAGATTTAAAATAGGAGAAATTTTTTTCTTCTTTTTTAAAAAAATATCTTTTTAGTACTCCCCCAAAAAACTTCCTTCATAAAATTCTCTGTCTAAATCTCCTGTCACCTTGAGGCTTACATCCTTTGGTTGTCCCAGATCATTTTACAAAGTTCAACTGCCTACAAAAAGCATTGTACTGTTTGCCTTCTATTTTATTGTGCTATAAAAATGGATAATTTCCCTGCAGAAATCTGATAAAGAACTGAGGGAAGTACAAACCTATTGCAGCATAATTTACTGAAAATGATTCTCAATTTGATTTAGAAACAAATTTGCAGTGCCCTCAATCCATTGGCCTTTTGGTTCTAATGCACTTTTTAGATGACAGGAAAATGGCACATGCTTAAACTGACAAGTTGAGAATGGTCAATATCCCCTTATAGGTCATTATCATAGAAGGAAAGCCACATGTTACTAGTTTGGGACATGTGCAAAAAGGAAGAATAATCCCCTAAACAGCAAAACATAAATTTATGTTACTATTGGAGAAAACAGTATGGATCCAATATGAACTTCCTAGGCTACTCTCAAATTGAAATAGTGTGTGTGCTTTCAACATATTTGCATCACCTTTTCCCTCAATGATATTTCAAATTTTAGCACCTCTGACCTCCCATAGAGTTCAAATTTTAAGGACTGCTGCCAGAAGCAGTAAAATTATAAAAAAATTGTAATATTGGGGGCAGCTAGGTGGCGCAGTGGGTAAAGCACCAGCCCTGAAGTCAGGAGGACCTGAGTTCAAAATCTGGTCTCAGACACTTAGCTGTATGACCTAGGCAAGTCACTTAACCCCAACTGCCTCAGCAAAAAGCAAAAAAATAAAAATAAAAATAAAATTGTAATATCAATAAGCCATATAACAAAATGGAAAATGCCAAAACCTCTACTGAAAAGTCTCTTCTCAGCAGATTTCTAGCCCACTTTTGAAGTTTCAACAGGTAAAAGATATGTGGAAAAATATTGGAGACTGAAAATTTCTACCATGAGTAAAACTATAACCTTTGGAGCTTTATTCTTTTAATATTCCAGAATTCACTGCGTGATGTTAATTGGGATTTTTATTAGACTCAATATTTTGTCCTGGTTTTTCCCAGCAGTTATGGGGCTTACAAGGAATTTCACAAAATAACCATACAGACCAGTAATGCATAAAGTAATATCTCTCATCAATATGTGTTTTAAGTCATATAAATCGAGATTCATCTGCAGATAATAACATAGAGGAACAGGGGCAGAAGAGCATTAATCCATCAATCAATAAACATTCATTAAGCAACTAGTAATTGTTAGTTATTATGCTAGATAATGTGACTACAAATAGAATAAATGAAACAATACCTCCTGAAAAGGAGTTTATACTTTAATTGGGAAGACAAATAAATATATAAATATATAGAATAAATATAAAGTATATGAATACAGATAAAAGATTGTGTAAATATAGATGCAAGGGAAGCTAGTAGCATTTGGGGAATGGGGAGGAGGGAGGGCCCAGATGGGTCAACAACTAAAGAAGGGAGTTCCCAGAATTTCCAGGAATGGCCAGAAGTAAAAAGAGATCAGTAATTTCCCTTGGAAGAGCTGCCTTGGACCTGGTCCTCTGAGTTCTATCTACAAGTTCCCCATCACATCAGCCAGTAGGTACAGTATGAAAAGAAAGTACAGTTCAATGAGACAATAAATGCAGGTGGCTTTATAGGCAAAGGGCAGGTTTTCTCTTACATACTTCTAGTAACTTTCCCATCTCTGATGTCATTCAGGCAGATGTTAGTCATTGTCCAGTGAATCAGTTAGGAATTAAAATCATGAAGTATGGAAGGTTCTGGGAAATGGGCAGGAAGAGAGAGCATGCCTTATGTCGACAGGAAATGTAGCCCCCTACAAATAAGTTTTCAGGGTCTTAGAGAAGCCCATGCACTCAAAGTATTATGTACTGCAATTATAATATTTAATTAAGTTTTAAGAAACCTTTTTTTTGTGTTGAGATGAAATTTAGATGTGAAATTTCTTCAGAAAAAATAATAACTCTTCTTTGAATAAGTTCTACATAAACTAAAAGCTTAATACATTTCTCCCCAGGAGAATGTAAATTTCTTGAGAACAGGGAAAGACTGCTTTATATTTTCTCTTTATATCTTCAGCACCTAGCACAATGTCCTTGAAGACGTCATAAATGATTAATGAATTGAAGTTGAATTATTGATCCTTAATATAACATATTTTTAGTAAGTTTTATTTTAATCAAATTCCAATTAAAGGCTTATTTTTAAAAAAAATTAGGATATTTGGAGTCACTTTTAGAAATTTTAGAGAATAAATTCTGCAATCTAGTCCAGCCACAACTGACAAGCAGGCTTATAAAAAAAAGTGACATCAATTTAACTCAGCACCTTAATTTCATCATGAATTTCCTAGGAAAGAACCAATAAAATCTATAATTAAAATTAGTCCTACAAAATTATGGGTAAAATAGAGGTAAAAATCAAGATGTTCAAAAGGTACATATGTACTTCTTACCTACTTTCCAAGGAAGTTATGAAGATTAAATACAGGTGCAAATGATTTGCAAATAACAAATTTGAGTAGCTGATAATTTGCGATAATCTCTACTCATTTCATTTCCTAAAGCAGTAAATAAGAATAGGAAGGAAGAATCACAGAAAAAATTCACAATAAGCAATCTAGGGATTAAAACCACTTTGTAGATGATATCCACATTCTTTGAACACTGGACAAGCTATTTCTTTGCTGCTGACATCTAACATGCTCATTTGGCAATAGATCAGATATGAGGGCTTAGTTACCATATATAAAGGCAGTTTTTTAAATGTTCAAACCATATGCATATTGCAATATTTGTGCAATTATAGATGATAACTTTGCATTAAAGAACTAATGGGGAGACAGAATCCATATCCTGAACACTACAAAACTTAATTTGAATTTGTGCCTACTTTTCTTGAAAATTTCCACTTAATCTACTTCTAAATTAATAAATTATTCAGATAAGCTTTGAAGTGTACCAGGAAGTCAGTTGTAATGCCTAAACAATACTGAGCACTGGAACTAAAGTGAAAAAAAAAATTTAACTATTTCTTTGTTTTATCTATGTGATATCAAATAAGTAAATATTTGAAAAAAATCTATTTGAAATGACTAAATATTTCAATATCTATACAGATGTTTTTGTAATATGTTTAACTATTATTTAAATTGATCATTTCTATAAAGAAAGTCCAACTACAATATCTTTTAATTATATTAACATTAGACTTTTACCCGAGATGCTTTTCTATAAAGTATTACAAACCTATAAAAAATTCTGAAACAATGTAGGAATATCTACTTTTTGAATCTTCATCATCATTGGGCATGAAAAAATGTATTTGTTTCTTTAATCATTATGAGAATAATCATAGGTCAATGTTCCCAAGGTCTATTAGAAATCAGAGTAGGCCTAAGGAAAATCAGGCAACCGGATGAATGAAAAAAATGTAATAATATACTCTAGATCTCTTTTTTTCTTCTTTCTTTTTTGTTTTGCTTCATGGGAACTGGCATTGAGGGAAACTGAGTGTATTAAATTGTCAGGAGCTCATGAACTCAAAATCTTTTAACATGAGGAGCAACAGAATGACCCAAGGATAGCTAGAATGGATAAAAACGTAAAAAGAACAATGTCAATTTTATGAATCTATAAATAAGTCTTTCCCAGATCTAATTATTCTTGAAAACTATTTTCAAGACTGTGATGAATGCTTAAATGTCTTTATAAGGTTGAAGTGTCTACTTCGTTGGCTGTATTTTTAATTTATAAATGACACCAGTAAATATTTGTTCTTTGATTCATGTTAGCCAAAATTTTGCAATTGACTTTTCAATACAAGATTTTGTATGAAAAGGTGAAATGATAATACTTTCATAAGGTCAATCTTTTACTTGTTGACTTTCTCCACCAGACACAGTTATGCAGTATAGTGGATAGGGCAATGGGAATCAAGAAGTCCTAAGTTCAAATGTGGCTTCAGATACTTAATTGTGTGACCCTGCGCAAGTCATATGAGCTCTATCTTTCTCAGTTTCCTCAGTTGTAAAATGGGGATAAAAAGTATAATACCTACTTCCCAAGATTGTTGTTCTCACAAATCAAATGAGATAATAATTATGAAGTCCTAAGCAAAGTGCCCAGCACATAGAAGATGCTTAATAAATGCTTATTACCTTCTAATTTCCTGAATATATTGTTTAAGTATTTGATGAGTTATTGTATCCCATTTTTAGTCCCTATCCACCTTTATATTTCAAATTCCTTTTTATTGACTATGACTTTTCAAAAATTACAATATTCTGTAGTAATCTATGTAATATTTAAAACATATATGTATAATTATATATCCCTTTAAGCTTTTTTTTTTAAATCCCCAAACCAATATTTTCTATTGAGGAGGAAGGAGGAACTTGAATCTTCAAAATTATTCCTATTAGAAGTAGAATTTCCAATTTACAATCTAATGACTTTGACCCTGTTCATCAGAAGTCAGACTTGACTCAAGTCTAAAGACAGGTACTAATGCAATTTTAGACATTATAATATTGAGTCATGACCCTGTCATAACCTCATTTGTCTCATATATTTGCAGTTATGATTTGATTATAATTAAAATGATTTTTAATCTACCACTATGTTAGTAACTCACTGAAATTTCAGAAGTGGTTCAATATGGACTTGAATTAGAAAGTGAGTATTTGTTGTATCTCACTGCATTCTATTTAATGTTTTATCTCCTGTGCCAGGATATAAATAAAATAAAAGACTGGCGGAAAGAAATAAATACTTGCTCATCTTTGTCTCTCTCCCAGCATACATATGCATTTTATGCACATAACCCAACAAAATTTTGCTGAATGGAATTGTGTTTTGCTTTGCTTTGCTTTCCAAGACTTTACATTAACACTTATATTCACTTCCAGAGTTTTTATTAGGTCAGGGAGAGTTGGGCTTTTAACTGAAGCTTAAGCAGTTAGATGGCATGATCAATAGTGTTGAGCTTAGAGTCAGGAAGATCTGTGTTTGAATCCAGCCTTAGACATATGCTACCTCTGTGGCTCTGGAAAAATCATTTATCTCTATTTCCTCATATGTAAAATATAGATAATAATAGCACCTACTTCCCAGGACTGACATAAGGGAATAACATATGCTACTTGTATGACTCTGGAAAAATCATTTATCTCTATTTCCTCATATGTAAAATATAGATAATAATAGAACCTACGTCCCAGGACGGACATAAGGGAATGAGATAAATGAGATAAAAATTGTAAAGTACTCAGCACAGTACATAATAAGCATAATAAGCACTATATAAATGTTAAGTAGTAGCAGCAGCAGAAGTTGTAGTAGTAGTAGTAGTCATAGTAGCAGTAGTAGTAATACTAGTAAAAATACCATAATTTAGAGGGTACGTACAGGGCCATCTCAGAAGCCTTCTTTACATTAGGAATTATATCTATTATTCCAGGGTCTCTAGTCTATCAATCCCATTCTATGCTTCTAGTCCCTCCTCCCCTTATGCCTTTCTCCAGACATAGAAATTCCGAATACTTATTTTCTCACTGACTTCTTGGAGTCAAGATTCTTCTTAACAGAGCTATTCAATGCATTAAAATTGTACTTAAAGCTATTAATAATTGCTTAACTGCATTCCCAATCTCCTCTCCCCACTCTATCTTTGTCCAACAAACTGCCCCTATACAATCCTTGACCTCTGAAGAACTTTGTGGTTTGAACCCTTCAACTCATCAGTCTGGGAGCTACTGGAAGACAAAAGACATTTGGGCTGTATAATTTTATTGTAATTTTTTTTCTTGAAGTATCTTACCTTGAAAAGTATAACAGTTTTAAAAGTTTCACATAAACATAATGAGTAGCAACAAAAATTTTATCTATATATTCCTTTTAAATGTGTTTTTCCATCTACTATATACATCTATGCTTCAATTTACCTAATATTGCCTATTAATTTACCTAATTATGCCTATTAACTTATCTTTTTAAGTTACTATATGTATATGTAAAATAAATGTTTATTTAGACATATGCAGACATATGCCTTTTCAGATATTAATTTATCTTTTTAAGCCACTTTATGTAACTAAATATATATATTATATGAAAACACACACATAAAATATGTAAGTATATATATATATATGCCTTTTCTAGTGGTATTAATATATTTTAAGTCACTATAAGTGTGTGTATATACATACATACATATATATATGTATATCTTTTCTGGTGTCTAAAAAAGTAAATTAATCTTGAAGAAAAAAGAAAAAAAAGGAGTATCAGGAAAATAAATACTTCCCTGTCACAACTGGAAACCAGTTTGGAAATGCTGTTAAAATTAATTGGCTTGCTCTTGTTAGCAACTGTGGGAGGAAGGTGAAAGCAGGAAAGGGAGACAAGAAGAGGGGAGGGAGGGAAGAGCAAAGGCATTCCCAGGTTCCTCCTTATCCTTCCGCTGCCTGGAGCCAAACACGCAGCAGAATCATTCTTGAGATCTTCTCCTGCCAGCTTCTTCCCTCTGAAGTGCCTTCGCATGTCTTTGATCAGAGCTTAAGATAATAATCCTTGGGTTAGTTATGTGAAATATGTTTTTGACACTTTACCTCCCCTTGGAATTCCTCCCAACCCTCCCGCCCAGCACTCAATACCTTTGCACAGGAATTGTCTTCTTTGGACTTGACTTTTTTTTCTCTTTTCATCTAACCAAAATTCTTGAGTTAATATCAGTATTTTGTCAACAACTGATTTTTATTTAGTTCTCAAGTTTCAGATTTGAAGTTCTCTCAGTTCTTAGGTATAGAAATTTATGCAAGGTAGAACAGTGCCCCTTACAGAGGAACATATAATACTAATACTGGTACTGATGCCTTCAGAATAAATCACTAAAAATTCTCTTAGATTGACAATTTATAAATATAAAAACAAAGCTTTACTTATTATATTGAAATTTTCTTTTTCTTCCCTAAAAACTCAAAATCCATATTTTCTTAAGGCACATAAGTGATGCAATGTATATTTGACTGATCTTGTCCTGTGGAAGACCCAGCTTCAAATTTTGCATTAGGTCCCTGCTTTGTAACTGAGCAAAACATTTAACTTTCATTGTTTTGTTTTGTTTTGTTTTCCATTTTCCTACAGTAAAAGGAGATGAATAATTACACCTACCTGCCAAGGGTGTTGTGAAGAATAAGATGAGAAAATATTTGCAACATATTTTGTAAATCTTAAAGTACTATATGAATATTAGCTATTATTTATCTTTACAGATTAATTCCCTTTTAAAATCCTAATCCCTAAATATAGATGTGTAAAAAAATTCATTAAATAACAACCTTCTAAATCGAAACTATTTCCGGTCACATGAAAAGGTGCTCCAAGTCACTATTGATCAGAGAAATGCAAATTAAGACAACTCTGAGATACCACTACACACCTGTCAGATTGGCTAAAATGACAGGAAATGATAATGATAGCTGTTGGAGGGGATGTGGGAAAACTGGGACACTGATACATTGTTGGTGGAACTGTGAACGGATCCAACCATTCTGGAGAGCAATTTGGAGCTATGCTCAAAGAGTTATCAAACAGTGCATACCCTTTGACCCAGCAGTGTTTCTACTGGGCCTATATCCCAAAGAGATTTTTAAGGAGGGAAAGGGACCCACATGTGCAAAAATGTTTGTGGCAGCCCTTTTTGTAGTGGCAAGAAACTGGAAATTGAAAAGATGCCCATCAATTGGAGAATGGCTGAATAAATTATGGTATATGAATGTTATGGAATATTATTGTTCTGTAAGAAATGACCAACAGGAGGATTTCAGAGAGGATTGGAGAGACTTGCATGAACTGATGCTGAGTGAAATCAGCAGAACCAGGAGAACATTATACACAGCAACAGGATTATACGATGATCAATTTTGATGGACATGGTTCTCTTCAACAATGATGTGATTCAAACCAGTTGTTCTGCGATGAAGATAGTCATATACATCCAGAGAGAGGCCTGTGGGAACTGAGAGTGAACCACAACACAGCATTTTAACGCTTTCTGTGAATATTTCCATGCATTCTGTTTTCCTTCTTAGGTTGTTTTTTTTCTTCTTCTCTTTCTAGATCTGATGTTTCTTGTGCAGTAAGATAACTGTATAGATATGTATACATGTATTGTACTTGTCATATAATTTATCCTATCTAGCATGTATTAGATTACCTGTCATCTAGGGGTGGGGGGAGGGGGGAGGGAAAGGAAAAGCTTGGGAAAAAAAAGTTTTTTTGCAAAGGTCAATGTTGAAAAGTCACTCATATGTTTTGCAAATAAAAAGCTTTATTCAAAATAAATAAATAAATAAATAAATAAATAACAACCTTCTAAAACAGTGATGTCAAAAGCAAATAGAAATGGAGTCACTAATCCATCTCTGCAGGTCCATATAGACTTAATTTTAAAGTATAATGTTATCTATACTTCGTTATATTATTATTTATTTTGTTATATATTCCCCAATTATATTTAAATAAGCCTCAGGCCTCAGTCAGGAATGCTGGTCCATATTTAACTTCTTTTTCCTAGGAAACCAACAAGAAATATTAAAACAATAAACATTTTAAAATGGGAGCATGGTTGAGAAGCAGGTATGACTACTATTTAGTTCCACTTGGTAGTAACTCATTCTTGAATTTATTTCCAAAAGTTTCTCCAGAGGACAGTACTCTATAGCAAGCATTTAACATTTAACAAGTATATTTAAATAACTTGTTAGAGATATTGTAACTAGCTAACAGTAAAGCTAGCAGAGAATCATGATGATAACTTAGAGTGTGGTGTTCATTCCAGTAAATTAAACAATTTCCTTCCAAAGATATCAATTTTTTAAAAGTACTGCTGTCTTTCCTTCTTATATCACACTATCATCTACAAGTATATTTCTTCTTCCTACTTTCTATGCTACTCAAAGAACCATCTCTTGGTACAGAATAAAAAACAGGCTAAAAAAATAATTCACTAAAGCTTGTGGAGTCTAACAGTATGAGATGTTTCACCTCCATCGTCTTTCATATCTACAAAGAAAAAAGGGAGCTGCATTTTCTCATTTTTATTTCAGGGTCAAACTTGAATTACCTCAATTTTCTAATGAATAAAATCATTAACTTCAAAGTATCTACTACTACCATAATGACTGATTTTAGATAATTTCACAATTGGTTCTTTCTACTTCTTTGTAGTTTCTGGGGATATATGAATGTGACTTTCTCCTTATATTGTAGTAGGAATCTTACTGAATATAGGATAATAGACTTAGACTTAGAGTTAAAATTTACACTGTATGTATTTTGTTTGTACTTTAATTTTTACACATTCCCTCCTCCTTTAAAATGAGAGTTCCTTGAGGCAAGAATTTTGTTTTTATATTTCTTCCTATTCCCAGAACTTAGCATACCATTTGAACAAATTAAATGCTTAATAAATTCCTGCTGACTGGCTGACTAAAACTAAGCTTGAAGGTATCTGAAGTCCAACATCATCATTTTACATATGAGGAAATTGAAATGATTCATCCAAAATTTTTCATGAAATAAGTAACAGGACTGAGATTTGAATCCAGTTCCCTTTAACTCCCAATTCAGTATGCTTCCATGATACAAAAATATCCCTCTTTGATATGCTAATTTCAGATATAGAAAAAAATTCAAGTTCTTTGTTGCAACTATTACTTGCTAAAACTGCCACCATTTGGAAAAATCATTTTCCCAATCTGGACTCAATTTCCTTATCTGTAAAATTATACATTTAGGCTAGATGATTCCTGAAGGGTTTTTTATTTAGAATCTTTTTTCTGATTTAGTATCAAGATTGATTTTATGAGTTTATATCATATATAATTATAATATGATTATAAATAATTGTATTAAATATAACTAAGTATATTTTATACTTTAAATATTTTATGAATACATCCATAGAACTACAAGTTTTTGTTATTAATATTCTTTATCAAGAGATCTCTAATGAGTGACAATGACAATGGGCATAGCAATGGCAACAGCACTAGAAGCAGGAAAAAAGTTGCCCTCAGCAGCTATTGTCTTGGAGTAGCTAACAAAAGGCATTTGAGAGCATGCTTTTCATAGAGCCTTGTTTTATTCTTTGATGTTTCCCACACATGTTGGCTGTCATTAATTTAAAAAAAAAAAAAGAAGAATCAGAAGTTCTGGAAAGTCATCAAACATAAAATATCATCAGATACACAAATAGCCTATTAAGAGTATATACAAAAAAAGAGTATATACAGATCAAAATAAAATGAGATGAAATAGGATATTTCTATATAGCTCTAGTGACAATACCCACTTTCCTATAACTATATAAAATGAAATAAGTATTAGTAGTTTCTGGAAAAGGGAAGAACAAAACACCGTATCATATATAAAAGAAATTGACAATGATACTATTTTAGCATGTAGGTGATGACTAATTTCCAATGTGAGGGTCAAAAACTGAATAGGAGGGGCAGCTAGGTGGCGCGGTGGATAGAGCACCAGCCCTGAAGTCAGGAGGACCTGAGTTCAAATTTGGTCTCAGACACTTTCCCTAGCTGTGTGACCTTGGGCAAGTCACTTAACCTCAATTGCTTCAGCAAAAAGAAAAAAAAATACTGAATAAGACATATAGTTGGAATACTTTGTTGGAGTAAGAGTAAAAATCATCACCAAATTTAGAGGAAATAAAAATGGACTATTGCATGAAAGTAAAACTGTACCAACCTTAGGAAGTACCAGCACTAAAAAAAAAGTGGTGGAGGAATGAATAAAAGAACAAACATCAGTAGATTGTTACCATTTCCTAAAGCAGTTTTGCTAACATTTTAGTTAGTACAATAGTAAGAGACCAAAAGAACTTAGAAACTTCATCAGTCAGCAACATTTGATCTTTGTAAAAATAGAATATTATGGCAGCTAATAGTAATATCATTTTAGAACAAAAATTTAGTTTTAAAAAATTTGTCAAAGAGATTAGTGGAAAACATAAACAAGATAACCTTTTAAATTAGTTACATTCAATGTAGAGAATAAAAAGCCTAGAAAAAAATTGTTGACAGACAAAAAGTCAGTCAAATCATTCCAAGGACATTTAAAGATAAAACTTGAAGAACAATGAACAGTCAAAAAATAGAAAAAAATCTGAAAATTTTTGTAACAAGTAATTTTCTCCATCAGTAAGAGTAGGGCCATAAAATTTTGATTTAACATCACAATCTGATGTGTCATATGAAAAACTAGAAATAGAGGGAGAAAAAAAATGATCAGAGCAACACAATGTGTGTATTTGTGTTTGTGCATGCATGTGAGCATGTGTGTGTGTGTGTGCATGTGTGCGTGTGTGTGCATGTGTGCGTGCAGAGAGAGAGAGAGTCAGTTCTGGAGATGGCAATTTCAAAGATGAAGTGGGATCACTTTTCAAGATATCTGTGACAGAGGAGAAAGACTTGGAAAAAATCAGATTTCATTATTACCAATAAAAGGCAGTTGAAAAAATATGAATAACTATTGACATATGTATACTTTTTAGTTTCTAATAAGCTGATAACATTGATGAGGGATTAAGAAGCAAACAGATATTTGAAAAATTAAATTCTGGACTTGACATATGACACAATTGTTGGAAAGAAAGAACTAATACAATATTGTATCATTTATTGTTGTTTACATTAAAAAAATTATTTGGTAGAGAAAATTATGTCTAAAAATCTTTCCTTCAATAATTCTGTCTCTTACATAGCCAAAAATCCAATAAAATTTCTTTTGAAATGGAATAACGGAGACATGTTATATGGTAAGAATTTAATTGTTAATATCAAATAAACAATAACTTAGGCAGATGAATATTCACTCATTATTTCTGCTACCAAAGCAGATGTCCACCATAGTATTCAAATAGAAAAGTAATTGTTTAGAGATGGTGAGATTGTCCAGATGCTTCTTATTGTGGATGATAGTCTATTGGTTGTATCTAGCCCTAGATCAATGCAGAGCCTCCTAAAAATGATGCATAATCATTTTTAAAGAACTGAACTATATAAAGTATATAAAGGAAAACTTAAAGAATCAAGAAGATTTATTGTCTACATTATGATAAGAAGTTGAATCAGCCACTGAGAGCTCATGCAGATGCTTTGGACACATATGAGAACTGAAGAATAATCTGAATCCAGCATTTACAAGAAGGAAAGGGGGATACAATGCCTTCAGGAAATTGCACAGTAAATTTAGTGGCCCCATGTTTCTCTCTGAAAGAAAAAAAATTAAAAACATCAATATTTTTCTATGAAGAGTATGTGGATGTAAGTCTTGGAATACTAACAATCTCCACAGAATTGAAGTTACAACTAAGGGGTAGTTATTAGTCTGCAATGTATCACAAAGGGGTTGTGCAGAAGAAGTTTAAAGAAATCACAGAAGATGAAAAAGAAGTGGGCTAGACATGTAGTAGAGGGAGGAATAATAGAGGAAATAATCCCATTATTAATTACATATGATCCATTGGTAGTCACATGATATTAGGAGAACTGGAGGAAGACCACACAATACATTAGATGGGCCTCTGTTGAATTATATATGGGAGGAAATGTTGAGAGTATGAATGGCTAGCCTTGTAGAACTAGAGAGAGTTCCCATATCTGTGAGGTCACAAATCCACTGATGTATCAAAGTATTTAATTATAGACAGAATCCTTACTTGGTCAACACAAAGCAATACCTTACAGAGTACAAACTAATTCGAATTATTATTAATCCAGTTTCATGGTAGCATTGGCATGATATCAATCAATCAATAATCAATCAATAAATATTTACTAAGTATCTTCTATGTGTTAAGATCTGTACTAAGTGCTGGAAACATCAATTGGAACTTTTCTATATAATACTGGTCATTAAAATGCCAGCTCTATAACTTTTCCTGACATCCTAATCTGGCATCCAGTAACATAATCAACTATTTTTATGCCATTTTTACCTTTGTTCCTTATTTGTTTATACAAACTTTAGTTTCTAATGATTGAGTGGATTTCTCTCTAGAAATCATCAATTGAGAAGGAGCCAAGATTTTAGTCTTTGAGTTTGCTATTTCCCATCTAGACAACTACACCATAATGATCTTTTGGATGACTTTGCTGGGCTTTTAATTTTGTTTTTAAACTTCACAAAATGATTTAGTCACTTTTTAGCTCTTGTGAATTAAAAGAAACTTTGAAATAATTACCCAGGCTAATGTAGTTCCACCTCCTTCCTTCTACTTCTAATCTTAACTACTAGGAGAATCTACTGTATAATTGATGATCTTTTCCATTATTCACACTCAAGTTATGATTACTTTTGGATAGAAAGCTAGATATTTTCCAAATAGGAGTATTCTATTTGATTACAGCATATCCTACATATAAAATGTTTGTGGTTTTCTAATCTGCATCATATTCTCTCTTAAAAAAGTTAGTTTTATTTAAATCTAATAACTATTTCCTTAAAAGATTATTTTATTCTGAATTTTTTAATAAACAAAATACTCTATCCAGAAAGGCTTTTCTGAATAACTGTCCTTTGTTTTATTGTTATTTGTTCATATTTTAGAAAATCTAATAAAAAGTCTGAAACTGTTCCTTATTTTTAAATTGCACTAATAAAAACAATCACAAAATGGTAAATATTAGCATTTATATAATGTTTTACCTACATGGTCTTATCTGATTCTCCATCAGTCCTGTCAATTAGGTACTAGAACTATTATCATTCTTATTTTGCAAATGAGGAAAAAGCCTCAAAGGGGTCAAGTCACCTAGGATATCATAGCTAATAAATATTAGGTCTTGCCCGGCTCCAAAACAAGGGCTTTTTCTCATATATCATACTGCCTTTTAATTTAAAAATATTGAAGTATGGGTGGTTTTGGGTATGCCTCTTAGATTTACCTATGTGTTTATGTGTCCTTGTATGTCAGAAGGGCAGCTCTCTCCTGTTTCCCTTGGTTCATTGATGACTAATTTTTTTAATTTTTCTGTAAGTAAATATAAATGGACAAAAACACACCCATTTATGATATGCAACTTTATTTTATGTGTCTGTCTCATTGCAAAATTTAGTTTCAAATTCATAATGAGACAATTTCATTTCTCTAATCTTTTGCCCAAGGCTTGAGAACAATTTAAAGTAGCAAGCATAAAGGGTGTGAATCTAGCATACTACAAATTGATTGTCCCTATAAAAGTTTTCAAATGCTAAGTCAAGAGCATTCCACTTTAGTAGTCTTTAATAATAGACTGAAAAAAATGCAATTAAAAAGAAATATAGAAGATTTTTAAGTGGCAACTCCCCTTGAACTGCCTGCCCTGCAGCACTCTAGTTTTAAAGTTTATTAACCAAGTTCTTTGGATGGTATTATTAATGCTATCTGTGGAATGCTAATTATATTTTAAAGAGGAGGCCAATTAAATGCAACCCAAAGATCACCATTCATTGTGTGTGTGTGTGTGTGTGCATTTGTACACACACACACATATATAATATATTTATATACAATCCAATCCATTTTATTTTTATTTTATAAAAACATCTTCAAATTCTATAATCACAAAATTTCTAAAGCTAATAGTTTTCCAAAGGAGAATATTTTACATGCAATGCAATTATTTTACAAGACATTTAAAAAATGAAATAATTCTCGTTTGTGCTTTTCTTTTGCATGGAAAAGTATTATATTATAGTCAAGGAATTTGGACTTAATTATAAATGTACAATAATAAATGCACTGTACAATTAATGGAAAAATCAAAGTTCTTCTACTTTTAGAATTTTGAGGTGATTTATTCCTCAAAAATATATTTTCTTTTTTGGAATTAAAAGAAACTATCTAAATGTAAGTGAGCCTACTTACACACATGATTATATATATATATGCACATATACAAATTGTGTTTCAATAATCACTAAACACTTCAGTAATCAATATATTTGTAAGTAAAACAATATTAGACTATTAAAGTATGCAGCTTAACAAAACAATGCTTCCCACATGGTCCTGTCTGGTAGAAGTAAGACTTTGGGAGAGTGAAAGTGGGAGAAGCTGAAACCTGCTAATAACACTTGAAACTAATTGTAACAGGTTGAAATCATCCAATATTCATAGGTTAAGAGACAAACATGTTTGTTCATTAATGGTATAAGTGAGTTCAACTAAAAAGCAACAAGGAAGTTCAGGGAAAACAATGTCTAACTCAATGTTCCAGGTCGACATTGAGAAGAGATGCAGAGTGCAGAATCAAATGCAAAGATTTCAGAGCATGTGAAAGTAGGAACAATTAGCTTCAGTTCAGCAGCTGAAGATTGACCTGAGCAATACCTTCATTTGATTGCATTTAGTTGATTTCAGCTTTTATAAATGGCAGTGGTCAGCAAGTGTTCAAAAATATTAATTATTGGCTTCTGTGCAGTTTTTAGTACATAATACCATAGAATAAACTAGGATCTTGCCCAACATAGAAGGGACCTTTTCTTCATCTAGGTCCAAATCTTTTATTTTTTAGATGAGGAAAGGGAGTTTCACATAAATTGTGATATGCAGAGAGCACAGCTCCTTTAGGCATCCTACACTGTTAGACTGTCAAAAGTACTCTTGCCAAAAAATTATTTTATGAAGAACTTACAAGGTGGTCAGAAAAAGTGATACAAGAACATTCTCAAGGTCTCTCTTAACTTTAGAAATGATTGTATGACATAGGAGACACTGTCACAGGATGGTCCAGCCTGGCATGCCTTCAGCAGAGATAACAAAGCTCTATGAACAAAGCAAAATTTAATTAACCCATAGGAATTGCAAAATGCACAAAATAAGAGATGCTCCTCCAAATGTTCATATGTTGTATTTGTGTCTGACCTGTGACAGAACATTCCGAGTTTATAATAGTCTGGTCAGCCACAATTGGACACATAATAACTTGACTCTAACATAGTTATGCCATTTTGATCCTCTTCAAGAACTAAGGACAACAACCAATGTACCTGAGGCTATATAAGCAGAAGGAATCAAAGTCTATTAAAAATAACCTTTGTAACAAATTTATCATGTACCTTTGAAATAATGTGTTGGTGACTCTGTTTCAGAAAAAAAGGCAGCAGAATAGAATATTTACTGTCTGTGTCAGAAGATATGGATTCCAGTCCTTTCCCATGCTTGCTTTTAACATTTTCCATTTTCTTTGAGGTCTTCGGACTTTTCTGAACTTCATATGAACTTTGCTGAAAAGAGAGAAAGCTTTGCTAATCTCATAGGGGTAATTAGGAGGTTTAAATGAGAAGATGCATATGACAGAATAGTATGAATGTTGTCCCCCTACGCAATTTATATAAAAGGTTTCCAATATCACTAAATCTTGAGATGTATTCTGATTGAGTGGATAAATAATTATTCTCAGAATCAAGAGATAAATTCAAATCTCACTCTGAGGCTCTTGGCTCTGTAACATAGGCAAATCACTTAACCTTTCAATACCCTAAGCAATTAAGAATGGCAGAAGCTGTAGATCTGTCTTAGTAGGAGTTCCTTCATCTGGAATTTCCTGATATAAAATATATCACAGGTCCAGTCGTTATACCTATCAAAAATACAAATTAGCATTTCAATTTTTTTCCACATCCTTTTCCCCATCTCCTAGGTTATTTTGTAAATATCCGAAACACTGTCAAACATCAGGTCAAAAAACTAGGGTCCATACTTACATAATGAGTTTAAACAATTGTCCCATAACTATATAATTACAAATATTCTTTATAACTATTCATATTCACATATTATATGCATTACTTTTATTTTTTTGTTTTTGCAAGACAATCAGGGTTGTGATTTGCCTGGGGTTACTGCATTATCTTTTCAATTAAAAGAAAATGACTTTATTAATATTTCCCTTGTTTTAAGCAAAATACCACAATAAAAATTCAAAACATCACAAATTGGAGAAGGTTGCACAAATAGCACTGAATTGTAGGGGACTGTAATATTTTCATTATGTGGTCTAAACAGCAGAGGCTATCTGTGTTTCTACTGTTCCTTATTAGCAACTACTGCTTTAAAACTTATTTTTCCTATGCCCCCAGGGCTTTAAATAACTAGCAATTACTCCACTGAGTCTAGCACATAATACCTAGGTACTAAATCTACTCTTGGGGCTTATTTTGCTCACATTTTACAAGTCTTAGAAAACCTACCAAAATTTACATTAAGTCAATACTCAGGGGTCTAGCTAAAGTCAATAGCCCTATTCACTTAGTCCTTAACTATTATTTAGAAAAATTACACTTACATTCACAGTGAGGATACTTAGAAGTAGAAGTATGCTACAAGTGACTGGCTACTGTAGAATACATTTCAATTATGTTCAGGAGAAACAAGACCTGAAAAGGTCCCTGAAGGCTCTAATGAGCATCTAAATGCTTCCTGTGTGCACTTCTTTTTCTAAATAAAAGGTAATAAACCGAGTAAAGAGATTGCTTTCACTTTATATTTCTAAGAAAGATTGTTGCCTTGAATGCAAGTGTCCCGAAGTGCTATCTTCCCCATATTGCATTCAAAACTATCCACAATCATACCTCAGAAACCCAACTCACTAAATGTCCCTCTTTTTAAACAAGCCAAATGTCATTTTATATGTTCTTATCACTGTGAAACCAAATATAGTTTATTTTAAATAAAAAACATTGTGTAATCAAGAAAATATCAAGGAAAAGATGACATAAAGTACCTCAAAGGAAATCTCCACTATCCTGAAATACTTTATTTAAGCCTAAAACCTTCTTTCTCTCCATGCTATCTCCCCTTTTTCATTATGAGCCTTGGAACTTCTGTACTTCTTTAAATGAGTCCATGTCAATATCAATGGTTTTTATGCCCTAATACATGGTCAATTTTTGTGAAGGTGCCATGTTCTGCTGAAAAAAAAGGTGTATTCCTTTCTGTCCCTATTTAATTTTCTTCAGAGGTCTATGATATAGGTTTTCTAAGATTCTATTAAGCTCCCTAGTTTCTTCCTTATTTGTTTTGTGGTTAGATTTGTCTGATTCTGAGAGCTGATGGTTGAGGTACCCTACTAATACAGTTTTGCTGTCTATTTCTTCCTGTAACAGGCTTAAAATCTAATCTATGAATTTAGGTGCTCTACCACTCCTATCACATCTCTCTCCTTCTTTTAATAGTATTTTTAACCCACTCCACCCATTACCTTATCTTCTATCACCTCTTCCCCCTTTCTCTTACTTTTTTCTCTTGTGTGTCTGCTCTCCCGTCTCTCCTGCCCCTCCTTTTTCTTTCCTCCTTCTCTTCCTTCTTTAGAGGGTTAGATATATTTCTACACCCAATTAAATGATTAAGTTATTCCCTCTTAGAACTAAAACTGAGGAGATGAAGCTTCAGACAATGTTCATCCCCTCCTTTCCCCCCCTCAACTGTAATAGGTCTTTAGCATCTGTTCAGGTGAGTTAAGTGTCCCATTGTACCACCCCTTTACTCTTTTTTAAGCAAAGATCTTTTTTCCACCCTTTAATGTCTTTTTCTTTGATGTCATCACATCAGAGTCTATTCAGAACCATACCCTAAACCTACAGATACAAGTACAGGTAAAACATACATATAAAATAAATATGTACAAAAATACCCCCAAAACACAAAATAGATAGGAAGAGAGGACATTAGCAGGTGGGAAGAAAGAGATAAAGAAAAATTTCATGTAGAGAGTGGGATCTAGAATATATCTTAAGGGAAGAGAGAGGTTTTTTGAGGAGCATCAGAGGGAGTATATTCCAGTTATGGGGGTAAATCATTATAAAGGCACTACGAAGGGAGATGGAGCATTACATGTGAAGATAATCACAATGATTTGTTTGGCTGGATCAAATAGTGGAAGAAGGGAAAATATGTGTGATAAGCCTTATATAGATTGGGAACAGTTTGTGAAGGCACAAACAAAAGTTTAGACTAGATCCTAGAGGGAATAGGGAACCACTGGAGTTTATTGGGTAGGAGTTATATGGTAAGATTTATGATTAAAGGTAATCACATTGACAAAGGTATAGAAGACAATTTAAAATGGAGGCAGTGGTTTATTCAAGAGCACATAAGCACTAGCACCAAAGTGCTAACTAGAAGACTAGTGACTCTGTCATCAAGGAAGAAAGTCAAAATTTAGCAAGTGATTAGATATGAGGGGTCAGGGAGAAAGAGATGGCAAAGGATAATAAGAGATTTTACAAATATGAAAGACTGGAAAAACTGGTAGTTTTCACAGAAATAGGAAAGGTGAATAGGAATGATAAGTTTGTAGGTAAAGAGAAAAACCTCTGTTTTAGCTATATTGAGGTTGAGATGTACTTCAGTGACTTGAGTTATTATAATTATTATGTAAAAGAAAATAGAATTCTTGGTAAGGATAATTTTTCCTCATAAAAAATTTTGATATTGATTTATAGATATTTTTAAAGATTTGATAGAACCTGCTCAGAGAAGGAAGAGAATACTTAAAAGTTTTCAGCACCATTTTCCCCCTTGTGGGGAAAAAGATGTAGGTATGTGTTTTAAGTATAATGTAGCACTAAATTAATACAAGTGATTTCTTCTACCAAAAGATATGATTTGTTTCTTTCATAAGGACTTTTTGAATTGCTGGTTTGTCTTTCTGATAGGGATAAGAACGTGGATATACCTGTGACTTCATGACCCAGGAAAACTGGCACAGGAAAATCCCAGGGGGGAAAATGGGTATGAATGGGTATTCATGAGTGCAAATCAAAACCTTCTCTGTGACTTAGGACTTTAGAGCAGAGACTCTAGTTTCCTGCAAAACTCTTGAATATTGATACCATATTAATATGTAATTGAAAAATGTTTAACAAACTGTATGAAAATACAACATAGTGTTAATCTATCTTTTCCTAAGTCAACATGCAGTCAGCAGTGACCCATCTCTAGTCTCTGTGCTTGACACGACTGGCTTAGAGCACTACAAAATTATACGACTTGCCCAGAGTTCAACACATAGTAGGTGTATAAAAGCAGGATTTGACTCCATATCTCTGAAGACATATTTACTCATTAAACCATAATATTGAATGAATGAATGAACAAATAAAAGACAGTCTATGTGTAAAATATTGCATTAAGTGTTAGAATAAAATTTTTTAAAAATACAACACTTCTTACTCCCAAGTAGCTCACATTTTGATGAGTGGATGTTAACACTTGATAATGTTTCTTGTTGCAAGTCAGATAAAAGAAGACCCCATGATCTTTAGTGTATAGTGGAAAATTCATCATCTTTAATGTCATTTTAACTAATACTGCTACATGCATTCATAATGGGGAGACCAACCAATGAAGTTCCAATCCTCCAAGGACATACAATATTTCCTGCCTGTTTCTAATCCTCCTTATTAAGTGGAGGCCTGGTGAGCTTATTTCCTGCCATAAGTGACTGAGGGTATTATGGTAACAAAGAACTTTCTAATTGACTGAGTAGCTGGAATCAAAGGTAGATACAAACAGTTTGAGTATCTTGCTCTTTCCTCCTGACGTTTGAATGATGAAAAATTTCTGTATGCTACTCTATAGGAAGGAAGAGAGAACCTAGGCAATCATATACCTTCTAATTCTATATCATGATTCTGAGTCCATGCTATCTTTGTTTTGATTGCTTTTCTTTTTTCCTGATTCTTAGGTGAATGAGGATTCTGAGTGTTACTACCAATAGCAGATTAGAAAATCCTTGAGAGTCCATTAATTAATTGACTTCCCATCAATAACCAGAGTCCCAGAGCTAGTAGAAGTAGCAGTGGAGTCTAACGTGAGACCAATGCAACAACTGAGCAACCTGTTTGACCCACCCAAGAAATGGATTGTTCAGTCAACTGAAATATTATGTCCTAAAAGAAGTTAAGGCAATTCAGTATCAATACCACCACACCCTGAAATAAATTTGATGGGGATTATTCAAAGAGAGAAAAGGACTCTCATAGCTGGAGTTATGAGTTATTAATTCCTCACTCATTTTATTTTCCTACAGATGTATCATTTCTCTTATGGTACTTTAATTTAAAGACAACTCTCTTCAGGGTCATTGTGTGTAAGTTATAAGACATCTTACTCGCCTCCCAATTTGGGTAGGATGTTTTATAATTTTTTTCCCTTGGTCTATCCATCAAATAAATATTTCTGTAAAAACCTCATTGATGCCATTTGCTTTATTGATAATGGGGAGCTTACCAGATAGGGGCTTGTGGATAATGAAAAATAGAAGCCTCCTTAGGCTTACATTCAGAATTCTTAGAAGAGGAGTAATTAGTCAACCTCTGAGCTTATGTGTATATACATATACATATATATATATATATTTAAATATATATATATATATATATATATATGGGAATATGAAAAACTTCAGGTACTTCATATTTCCATTGTTGAAATATTTGCATCAGAAATCTTTGAAAGTATTGAGAACTCTGGTGCAAGAACTATATTTTCTGAGTTGTAATAGCTTTTACTGCTAAGAAGGAAGTGGTGAATGCACTCAAGGTCAGTGAATATCATTCCCAAGATTCAAATTGTTTCTTTCTTTATTTCATTTAACCTCCTTTTGGCTTCCTGATATTTTAGTACATGAAAGGAGCTGAAGTTACTTTTTCTTTAGTGTATAATTTCTGTTTGGGGAAGATGTGAGAAGTCATGTGAATTTAAAAAACTGGGGGGGGGGGGAATCTAGGCTGTCATCTTGTTTGCTCATATGATCCAGAAGTATTCTTGAACTATGATCTCAAGACTTTTCCCCCCTTAATTATGATTTTCAATGAATTCTATGGCACTAAAATTATATTTCCTTGACCTGTTTTTTAGGTAAAAAAAATTATCAGATAGATTTAATCAAAAGAGATAAGGAAGGAAACTATATTTTATTAAAGGATACCATAGATAATGTAGCAATATCTATATTAAATATATATGCACCAAGTGCAATAGCACACAAATTCCTAGGGGAGAAATTAAGAGAGATGCAAGAAGAAATAGACAGCCAAATGATACTAGTGGGGGATCTCAACCTTGCTCTCTCAGAATTAGATAAATCAAACTACAAAATAAACAAGAAAGAAACTAGGGAGATAAAGCAATTGTTAGAAAAGTTAGGTATGATAGATCTATGGAGAAAGTTGAATGGAGACAGTAGGGAGTTTACTTTTTTCTCAGCAGTCCATGGAACCTATACAAAAATTGACCATATGTTAGGGCATAAAAACCTCAAAATCAAATGCAGAAAGGCAGAAATAGTAAATGCATCCTTTTCAGATCATGATGCAATAAAAATCACATGCAATATAAGGCCAGGAGAAAATAAACCAAAAGTTAATTGGAAATTAAATAATCTAATCCTGAAGAATGAATGGGTGAAAGAGCAAATCATAGACACAATCAATAATTTCATCCAGGAGAATGAAAATAAGGAGACAACATACCAAAATTTGTGGGATACGGCTAAAGCGGTTATAAGGGGCAATTTTATATCTCTAGATGCTTACTTGCATAAAATAGAGAAAGAAAAGATCAACGAATTGGGCTTATTATTAAAAAAAAAAAACTAGAAAAAGAACAAATTAAAAACCCTCAATTAAATACCAAATTGGAAATTCTAAAAGTAAAAGGAGAAATTAATAAAATCGAAAATAAGAAAACTATTGAGTTAATAAATAAAGCTAAGAGTTGGTTCTACGAAAAAACTAACAAAATAGATAAGCCTTTAGTTAATTTGATAAGAAAAAGGAGAGAGGAAAATCAAATTGTTAGTCTCAAGAATGATAAAGGAGAACTTTCTTCCAATGAAGAGGAAATTAGAGCAATAATTAGGAGTTACTTTGCCCAACTTTATGCCAGTAAGTTTGATAATCTAAATGAAATGGAGGAATATCTACAAAAATATAGATTGCCCAGGTTAACAGAAGAGGATATAAATTATTTAAATAGCCCCATATCAGAAAAAGAAATAGAACAAGCTATTAACCAACTCCCTAAGAAAAAATCTCCAGGGCCAGATGGATTTACATGTGAATTCTACCAAACATTCAAAGAAAAATGAATTCCGATACTACACAAACTATTTGAGAAAATAGGGACAGAAGGTATACTGCCAGAATCCTTCTACGAGACCGATATGGTGCTGATAGCTAAACCAGGTAGGGTGAAAACAGAGAAAGAAAACTATAGACCAATTTCCCTAATGAATATTGATGCAAAAATTTTAAATAAGACATTAGCAATGAAATTACAGAAAGTCATCACCAAGATTGTACACTATGACCAAGTAGGATTTATACCAGGGATGCAGGGCTGGTTCAATATTAGGAAAATTATCAGCATAATTAATTATATTAATAACCAAACTAACAAAAACCATATGATTATCTCAATAAATGCAGAAAAAGCCTTCGATAAAATCCAACACCCTTTCCTATTAAAAACACTAGAGAGTATAGGAATAAATGGGTTTTTCCTTAAAATGATCAGTAGCATCTATTTAAAACCATCAGCAAGTATCATATGTAATGGAGAGAAACTAAAACCATTCCCAATAAAATCAGGAGTGAAACAAGGCTGCCCACTGTCACCATTACTATTTAATATTGTATTAGAAATGTTAGCTTTAGCAATAAGAGAAGAGAAAGAAATAAAAGGAATCAGAGTAGGTAATGAAGAAACCAAATTATCACTCTTTGCAGATGACATGATGGTATACTTAGAGAGCCCTAGAAACTCAACTAAAAAACTACTAGAAACAATTCACAACTTTAGCAAAGTGGCAGGATTCAAAATTAATCCACATAAATCATCAGCATTTTTATATA